>CM065595.1:65856615-65962775 GCA_033119425.1 Bufotes viridis
TTAGGTTTGGTCCCGGTGTTGTGCGGTCCCAAAATTTTCCCCGAGACATTGAGGTCTGCCAACTCAGGTCCCGGTGGCAAGTCCTCCGTGTCTCCCACCATTACACTCAGTGGGGTTGTCTCCCCTCTACCGCTGGAGCAGTGGTCACCCCTACCGCCGGCCCTTCAGACTCGGGCTCCCAGGGTTCTGGCCTTCCAGCGGTATCAGGCCACTCTACTAGGGTCACCCCTGTCTCGGGTCCCTCAGATACCTTTATTGCCGGCCACAGCGCTGGAAAACCGGGAAGTCCCTCCCAAGTATTAGTTCGTGTGGGAGTTTAGTAGCGACAGCCACCTCGTGGGTCCACCTACCAGCCGCTGTGGACAAAGTCACTAGTGCAGTGGGATAGTCTTTCAGGTCACCGTGGATGCACAGGACCCCGACTTTTACGGCCAGTATACTCCGCAGGCCGTACAAGTGCAGCTCCTTACCAGGGAGACTAAACTCCCGGAGTCCAGCAGAGCCACCGCCAGAGAGTCTCCCACCTCTACCTGACACAGGTGGTTATGGTCCTGCACCTCACGGGTGCCAGTTGCGCACAGCTTCCGTGCATACAGGGAGTGACGACCCTCGTAGTTCATATCCATCGGCTCATCCCGATGCGGACAGTCGGCCCTGATGTGGCCTGGCTCCTGACACCTCCAGCATACCACGGAGGCGGACTCGCAGGGGGTATATTCCGGGCAGGCCGCTCTGTCGCCGGACGTCGGAACTGGGGCAGAGGCCTCCGGGTTTGACTGACCCCTTCCCCGCAAGAGTCCCCTGCAGGTTTCTGGTGGCCTCGTAGCGCTCCACCAGGTCGACTCATCTCCAGGGCATTGGTGGGCGATACCTGGCCGATCCAGTGCTGGAGGGGATAAGGCAGGGCCCTCCAAAAGATGTCCGCCAACAGCCGATCCAGCATGGCAGTGGGACTTAGTAGATCGGGCTGCAGCCACTTTTGCAGCCTGTGCAGCAGATCGTAGAACTGCGGCCTAGCGGGTTCAGTCATTTTAAAGTCCCACTGGTGGACTCTTTGGGCGCGGACCAGCACGTTCACGCCCAGTCTGGCTAGGACCTCTCCTTTCACAGTGTCATAATCTGCCGCTTGGTCGTCCGACAAGTCGAAAAACACCTGCTGGGGTCCGGAAGCCAGGAACGGAGCGACCACCTCAGCCCACTGGTCACGGGGTAACTTTTCCCTCACGGCGACCTTCTCAAAACCGCCAGGCACGCCTCAACGCCGTCTGCGGGGTCATTTTTGGGATCGCCGCACGGACCGCTTCCGGGCATCTTGGACGTGGTGGGACGCTCCTGCCGCCTGTAACGCCATCACATGTTGTAGCAGTAGTTGGTTGGTCTCCCGCTGCTGCACGTTAGCCTCTATGAGAGCCTTCACAGCAGCCTCCATGTTGCCAGAAACTCCTGCTTGCAGCTTTGCTGGCTTAATATATTCCATACACTTTAGAAAAACAAAACTTCGGGCGTTCACGCCAGCCTCACTGCGCATGCCCGCATCCGACACCAAATGTGGGGAGTCGCTCTGGTAGACAGCGGTGCGGGTGCAGTTTAGAGGCAAAACAAGGAGTCCAGATTGTGCAACAAACAGTGTTTTATTCACACTTGCACACAAAATGAAAAACAGTCTCTTGGTGACAGTTCACACACAACGGAAATAACGTAGCCAAACAAAAACAGTCCAACACAGGTTCAGTCACCTGGGAGGTGTAGGTGCAGGTTCGCACCACGCTGTCGGCCCAGCCGCAGGAGAATCCAGCTTCAGGCAGCCAGGAACAAAATACCTCCTTGCTGAGCTCTTTCCTCCTGGACAGAGAACTCCCAGCCCTGTCAGCAGCTCCAGGATAATCACACTCCTCAGACACAGCTGCTGGCTGCGTTTTATATCCAGCCCAAAACATGGACTGGACCGTGGGGAGCAGCCACCCACCCTACTCTTTAGCTGCTCCCAGTAAGAGCCGGCCCGGATCGGCTTTGCAGCCATGCTATTTAACAAAGTCAAACAGCACTAGCTGCTGCAGACAAAAACCCGGCTCTCACCTCACCGAGGCCAGCAACCTCGGTGACACGTACCTGCCATCACATATGACACCTTGCACCTTACCACAGTATCTACAAGTACACCCAAATCCTTCTCTACAAGTGACTCTCCCAGTGTTAGCTCCCTTGGAACAAATGATGCATGTAGTTTACTGCCACCCAAAAATCAGAACGGTGCTAATAATCTCATCCTCGATATAATTAATAAATACATTAAATAATAGGGGACCCAGCACTGAACCTTGGGGTACATCTCACTTATAACACAGGACCATTCAGAATACTAACCGTTGTTCACAAGTCTCTGGACACGGTCCTTCAGCCAGTTTTCAATCCAATTCCAAACTATACTTTCTAAGCCTATAGACTTAATTTTAGCTACTAAACATCTATGAGGGACAGTATCAAATGCCTTTGCAAAATCCAAGAACACTAAATCCACAGCTGCCACCAGTGTCAGACTGGGATGCCCAGGGCCCACCAGTAAAATTTGTTTTGGGGGCCCCCATACGGATACATTCAAATATTAACTGCTCACACAGCAGCAAGATGCTACCAGATAATTGAATATGGGGGTCCCTTTGAGAAGGTAGGTCCTGGTGAAAAGAGGATATTGGCTAGCTTTCCTCTATTCCTAGAAATCATCTCAGCTATCTGATCGTGTCTATAATAATAAACTGGGGAGTTTCTTTAATAATCTATCAAGTTTTTATATGAACATAGGCTGGTTGAGGTGCTGTACATTGAAAATATGTACGTAGTGCTGTAAGTCTACTGTGTTATGTGCCACTTGTGCAGGGGGTGGGAGACTAGTGGCCCACCTTGCTCCGGGGCCCACCAGGGGATTCACCTGTGCCCCTGTGGGCCAGTTCAAGCCTGGCCGCCACTCTGTCCAGGCTTTTACTCACCTCCTCATAAAAACAAATCAGGTTAGTCTGACTTCTGTTCTTCGTAAACCCATGCTAGGTCTCATGAATGATATTATTACCAGTCACATACTCCTGTATATAGTCCCTTAACAGTCCTTCAAACATTTTTCCCACAACATAAGATAAGCTTACTGGTCTACAATTACCTGTGGAGGACCTAGAGCCCTTTTTGAGTATATGCACCACAATTGCCTTGCGACAGTCACTTGACACTTTACCAGTCTCTAGAGAATCTCAAAAAATTATGAACAGGGGTATAGCAATAACTGAACTGAGTTCTTTAAGAACTCTTCGGTGTAATCCATTTGCACCTGGAGCCTTGTTCATATTTACCTTATTTAACTTAACTTGGACCAGATCTACAGTTTGCCAATTGAGAACCGTATTTTATCCATTTAAGACGCACCTCTTGCCATGCTGTGACCCGATGCCACACAGTATGAGGTCACAGTGTGCCGACGTCCTCACTCTGTACGCAGGACACAGCACAGCAGGCAGCTGAGGAAGACTAGGAAGTGGTGAGTACAGAGTGTAGGGAACGCTGCATTAATCGCTTCCCGGTCCTCGTGTAATAATAAGCACCATAGTATTCGCCCTATAAGATGCACTGACAAAAAAAAAAAAAAAGTGTGACTTATAAGGAGAAAGATACAGTATATTACTGGACTATATTAACTGTATTATCAGCCCTGGCACCACCAATATCAGCTCCCTTTTCTTTTGCATGTGCAGGGCTAAAAAACCCATTTAGTAACTCTGGCATTTCCTTATCTTCAGTGACCCCCCCACGCCCCCTTTACCTTTACCATTATTTTGGGACTCTACCTCCTCTGAGCTTTTTATGGGGGGGGGGGGGGAGATTTGTTTTGCCCTCTTTTGCCACCTGCTGTGTTGTGAAGATTTAAACTTTTTTTTTACATATTTTATTAAGCTACAGCTGACCCGCAGATATGTATTTTTAAATGCCCGATTTTGTCATTTATTGCCCTTTTTATAGTAGCTGTAAGCTATGTGAGAATTGTGAGAGTGATCAGTCGCTTCTGATTATATACACTATATATGTTCTGTATTTGAAATCCATGTTATACGCTTACTTTAAGTATGAGAAATACACATATTCTGTTTTCATATATTCCACCGTAATAAAGATAAGGTCAAGGCCACCTAGAACATTGTGGAGACATGTGTCTGCAAGAAAATAGAAGTATCTGTCCAAAATAGCTTTTAGGACCATTCCAGGATGAGGGAGTATTGGATCGAGATGTTGAGATACAATGTCCTCCCCAATTCTAGGAAATGGTGTTGATAACAAACAAAGATGGTTAGCATATATGTCCAAGTCTGTCTTGGGAACGTGGCCTTTAGCTTTATATTTTGTCAGGATAATTTATAACCTAGTTATACAACTGTTTGTATCGCTAATATGTATCAGGAGGGATTGTGTAATCTTTATTATCCAATTGTATTCCTTGAAAATGTCTTGTACCTCCGTATGTTCCTTGTACTCCCAAGGCTAAGACGGGGTATATTTTTTATTATTCAAAATTTTTATTGATTTTTCATTCAAGTAACAAAGGGTACTGTAGGATAACAGTATGTAATAACAAGAGTACAGGAGTAGCTGAAGACACATATACGCATGCATCAAGTATACAGTTGCAAAATTATTGCGGCAATACAAGACACCAACACAACGGGTTGGTAACTCAAACCATCCGGAGGTCAGCACGTACATCACAAAAGCGAAGGTTAAGGACACTATTCATATGCAGATAAGGAAGCCCTAAGAGGGGTCGGGGAGCCTGAAGGATTTCCATTTGAGCCATAATTTGAGGAACCGTAAATGAGAGCGAGATTCCCAGGATGACATCTCTTCAAAGCGGTAAAGCTGGTCTACCTTTGTCATCCAGGCTTCAAGGTCTGGAAGGGAGCTCTGGAGCCAGAACTTTGGTATAAGTAGGCGGGCAGCAATCAGTAATTGACGAAAGAGGAAGGGTACATGTAGTGGGGGTGAGAGGGGGGATTGATAGGAGCGCGAGGGAAGGTGTGGGGACAAAAGAGGTTTGGCAAATCTTATTTGCTTGAGTAAAAATTTTTGACCACCATTGGTTGATGGGTGGGCATTCCCACCAGATGTGAAGAAATGTGCCTCTCTCCTCCCCACACCTCCAGCACTTATCTGAAGCTCCGGCTGAGTAAAAGGCAGATTTGACCGGGTAATGTACCATTGGGTCAATATCTTATAATTGTTCTCTTGTATCCGAACACAGCGGGAGGTTTTATGTGGCGCCTCAAGGATTCTAGGGATAGTATCAAGCGGAAATTCTAATTGAAGGTCCCTTTCCCAGGATCGAATAAAGGCAGGTTTTACAATGGTGGGGGAGAGCGGAGTCTATTATAGAGCATAGAGATCGGTTTCTTAGGGGTTTATCCATGGAGACAATTGCTTCCAGCCAGACTAATGGCCGTAGAAGCTCACCTTTAAGCGTGTGTCTCATGAGGAAAGTGCGTAAGGATGGAATCAGAGCGAAGTCGCAGGGTTGAGGGTTCAGTAAGGATGAGAGGGCAGTGTTGGAAAGGGGTTGGCCCGTCACGCCTTGGAGTGATCTGATGGGGATGGAGGTGAGGCGAGGACCACTGGGAGAGGAATCCAGTAGTAAGGGGTTAGATGCACCTAGGATGTCACCAATAGTGATTAAAGGAGAGGGGAAGGGGATATGGCAGTGAGTGGATGAAAGCCAAGACCAGGCAGCCAGAGTGGCTTTTAAAATAGGGTAGGCTGAAAGGCGAGATGCAGGAGGGATTCATTGCCCAGTAGGAAGGCCCGGAGAGGTTTGCCCAGAATTGAGCTTTCTTGAGCTACCCAGTGTTTGTGGGGGAGCCACGGAGCCAATCTACAATCCTGGACAATAGTATGGCTTTACCATAAAGTTCAGGATCTGGGAGAGCAATACCCCCTCTGATCTATGCCTGATAAGGCGAGAGTAGGAAATTCTAGCTTTACGGCCTTTCCATAGAAAGTGCGTAAATTTTTGTTTGAGGGAAGTATAGTAGGATGTAGGTATGGGGATGGGAAGGACTTGTTGAAGATAGGTCAGGCGGGAAGGATAAGAGAAGTGAGGAGGTTTTTACGTCCGAACCAAGAGATGGTGGGAACTTTTTGTCAAGGTCGTCTATTGCTTGAAATATGGAAAGTCTTAATGGGACGTAATTCAAGGGGAAGAGGTCGGAGATTTGGGGGCTTATCCTGACACCAAGGTATGTAATTGTAGGGGATGACCAATTGAAAGGGGAATTAAGCTGTAGTTTGTTTTTAATACGTGGGGGAATTCCGATGCAGATAACCAGAGATTTGTTAGAGTTAATTTTAAAATTTGAGAGTGGGCCAAAATTAGAGAGGTGGGTTTGAATTAAAGGAAGGGAAGTGAGGGGGTTGGAGGTCAAGATCAGGACATCATCAGCGAAAGCTGCAAGTTTATGTTCCGTGCTCCCTATCAATGGGCCCTTGATCAGGGGATCTGATCTGAGAGCTTGGAGGAGGGGTTCCATGGTTAATACAAAAAGAAGAGGGGAGAGGGGGCATCCCTGTCGGGTGCCATTGGTTATACCAAAGGAGGGGGAGAGGGTTCCATTGACCATGACATGAGCTGAGGCATGGGTATACATAGCAAAGACAGCGTTGATAAAGGGGGTAGGTAGGCCAAAACGCAGCAGGGTAAGTCTCATATAGTTCCAGTTCACACGATCGAATGCTTTTTCAGCATCTGTGCTGAGAAGCAAAAGGGGAGATGAGGTGTACGAGGAATGGCTGATCAGATTTAATACTCTGGTGGTATTATCTCTACCCTCCCTGTTGCGAACAAAGCCCACCTGATCCCCATTAACCAGAGCTGGTAGCAGCAAGGCAAGGCGATTAGCTAGGAGCTTTGCCAAAAGTTTTAGGTCAATGTTGAGCAAGGACATAGGCCTGTAATTGGCACAATGGCTGTGATCTTTCCCCTCCTTTGGTATAATTGCAATGTGAGCAGTCACCATGTCTTTAGAAAGAGGGGCACCCGACAGGGAAAGGTTACAGACGTCAAGAAGAAGGGGGAGCAGTTGTTTCTGAAAGGTTTTGAAGTAGATAGCGGGGAGACCGTCAGGTCCAGGGCTTTTCCCATTGGGCAAATGGCGTACGGCTATGGACAGTTCCTCGGTGGTAAAGGGATTGGATAGAGAGCGTTTCTGGGAGTCCGAGAGGGTGGGAAGGTGGAGGGATTGCAGAAAATCTTTTACTAAGGCGGAGTGTGTCTCATGAGGGAGGGATTGAGGGAGATTATATAGATTTTTGTAGAAGGTTTGAAATTGAGTGGCAATTGAGGCAGTAGAGAAAGTGTCGGAGCCATCATGGGAAGTCAGTTTATGGACGTAGTTATTGGATTTCCTAGTTTTAACTCTGTGCATAATGAATTTCGAGGCTTTATCGCCATGGGAGAAAAATTTGTGTTGGGAATTCAGGAAATATTTCGCCGAGCGAGATTGCAATAAAGCTCTCAATTCAGCTCTGGCAGCAGACAGGGACTGGAGAAGTAATTCAGAGAGATCCGTCTTATGGCTCGATTCCAGAGACTGGATTTTAGCGAGGAGAGAGTCTATTTGTTTTTCCCTAGATTTTTTAAGGTGGGAGCTGATGCTAATGAAATGACCTCTTATGTATGGTTTATGGGCGTCCCAGAGTATTTGAGGGGAGATGGAGGGGAGTTTATTCAGTGAAATATATTCATCAAGAAGGGTAGATACTTTTTGACTATAGTGGGATCACCCAGAAGGGATTCGTTAGGCGCCAATGAAACTCCTTGTGGACCGGTTGGGGAGCTTCTATAATGAGAGAGATCGGGCGTGGTCTGAGATGTGGATAGAACCAATCTCAGACTTACGGCATAGGTGGAGGTGCAATTTAGAGATGAAGAGGTAATCGATGCGATGATAAGAACCATGGGGATTTGAGTAGAACGTGTAATCAATCGCATCGGGGTGGTGGGCCCTCCACACATCCACCACGTCTAAACTCCACAGCTCCCTTCCAATGCACCTCAGGACGCGTCTAGAAAGAGGGGATTTGTGGGAGGAGGAATCAAGGAGGGGATCCATAGCAATATTGAAGTCGCCGCCCACAATTACAATACCTTCCTGGAAGGAAGAAATGAGGGGAGAAACATCCTTCAACCATTGTAGTTGTTTGGAGTTGGGGAAATACAGGTTAATAAATGAGTATATTTGAGAGCCAATGTGACCCTTCACCATAACATAGCGCCCATCTGGATCCTGAACATGGGATGCATACTTAAAGGGAAGGTTCTTTTGGAAGCCTATGCTGACTCCGCCTGAGGCAGAGGAGGAACCTCCACAATGAAACCAAAGAGGGAAGGAGGAATGGGATAGGTCAGGATAACGGTTAAATTTAAAGTGTGTCTCCTGGAGGAAAGCCACGTTGGATCCAAACTTTCGCAATAAAGAGAAGGTTTGGCTCCTTTTGGAAGGTGAGTTAAAGCCCTTGACATTATAGGAAGTTATGTGTAAGTTAGCCATAATTATTCACCAGTATAGGAAAAGAGCGGGGTGCGTGGCAGTCCTCCAGGAAAACGTCTTGATGATGGGAGGAGCTTGTTGGTTAAGAAGTGTTGAATTGGATGGGTTGGAAGTACGTTGTCATTGTTCAGGATGCATACGGGTTTAATCCTGTACTGTAAACATAAAAAAAGAGAAGAACATGTAACTGGTAAAACAGTAAAAAGAAACATAACTTTGGATGTAATCAAAGTAAGTAAAAACATAGTGAGAGAGCGTATGTACGCTCAGGCAGAGGGGGAGAAAGGTCTTGTGACCTATCGTACAACCCCCACTGTACATTAAACAGCATAGAGAAAGGTGAGGGAAGAGGCAATCCCGCTTCAGACAGAGAGAGGAACAGTTCGCTAAAGGATAAAGGTGTAGGTATAATAGGAGCTGAATAGGGAAGGAGAGTTGGAAAGGTAGGGATCTTTGGATGAGCTAAAGGAGTGAAAGAATAGGTAAGGACCCGTAGGGTGTAACACAAGCGGAGAGTGAAATTTCACGGAGACATAATGTTACTGGTCTTGCAAGAGTCTCTTAGGTGTTGATTGATGAGGTCTCTTCTTGGACTTTTGAGACTTTGGGGTTTGTTGTATCTCGAACGGCGTGATGGATGGGAGATCGGGGAGATCAGCCAAGTCCTTGTAAAGGGACCAGTCCTCGATGTCAAGGGAAGGTATGCTCAGGTGGGCAAACACCGATGGCAGGTCAGAATGCGTGGATATGTTGAAGCGTTTGCCTGTATGGTAAAAAGAGAGGCCAAAAGGATATGACCATCTATAGGGGACCTTGTTAGCACGTAGCCACTCTGTGAGGGGTTTGAGGGCCTTCCTCTTCCTGAGGGTGGATGGTGCTAAATCTTGATAGATAAGAATTTGGGCCCCGTCATAAGAGAAGTCATTGTGGTTTCGAGCGGCTTCTAAAATTGCTGCTTTCACTTGGAAGTTCAAGAAGCGACATATCACGTCTCTCGGGGATCTTCAGGCTTCGGCTTGGGGCGCAGTGCTCTATGTGCCCTTTCAATAATGATGTCTAGGGCAAAGTCGGGGCCTAGGAGGCTGCTACAGATGGCATGGATAGTATGAAAAAGCTCACCAGCCGGTATGGATTCTGGCACTCCTCAGAACCGCAGGTTATTGCGTCGCCCTCTGTTCTCCTGGTCCTCGATAGCATTGTGCAGTTCGTTGAGGTATGTGCTGCAGCGAGACATGGAGTTGGCTGTGGCTGTTTGGTGATCCAGCATGGCGGCTTGTTGCGTCTCGATCTGTTCCACGCGGTCTCCAATGTGGCGGACGTCTTTTCTGAGCGCCGCGATCTCAGAGACCATGGGATCCAGGGCCCTCCTCAGAGCTTGTTCCAGGTATCGCCGGGTCAGAGGTAGATCTCTATTCGGGCGTAAGTCGTCTGCGTCGCTGTCCTCGCCCGACTGTTCTGAGGCTAAAGCAGTAGCCTTGTGGGCGGGAGCCGGCGCCATCTTTGGTTCCCTTGCAGCGACTGTGGCCGCAGCCTTTTTAAAGAATTTCTCCATATCCCCGCTTAGGGATTGCGCCTTGAGTGAGAGCGGGGGTTCAGCTGGCTTTGGGTTGCCGATCTTCACCATTATTCTCTTGATAGCTTAAGATAGCTGGTACTTGGGGTAGATGTGGTTACAGAGCGAGCTGCAGTGCGGCCATCACCGACGAGAGCTAGCTCCGCCCCCACCTCGGCCGATTTATTTAATTAATTTCTACCTGACTAACAAGATTACTCTGACAATTTCTGGAGGCCCCAGCGAGATACCCAACCTTCAAGGTCCGGACTGAACTGTGAACTGTGCGGAGTACGCACGGTCCAGGAATGCAAATCCTAGGTAAGTGGGCCCTTGACTCACCCAGCTTTCCAGAACCTGTGGGCGCTTCAGAATCAGTCCATCTTGCAGGGTTCGGGTATCACTCAGGTAGATTTTGATTAACAGCTTTATATTGATTATACTAATGTCTGTCTGTCTTAATGTATTGATTTGAATAAGATGATTTGGCTTTGCTACTAACGCGCTTAAAATTTGTTAGAATGTGTGTTTGGTACTAATACTACAGCTGCTGCTAATTACAATTGGTACGAGGTTAAGTCTGGAAAGTTGGAAAAGAGAATCCAGAAGTTGTGCTCTGTGACTGCTTGGCTGCTTGCCATAAGAAGACAGAGTAACCAGTAACCGTGATTGTGTGTGCAATACATTGTTATCCATTGGTATCTTGTTATCCGAGGTCAAATGAAATATTGAGGTAACAACAGATGTGCAGATGTATGAGGAATATATTGGAGTTGTCTTAGGATTGCTTTTATACGTGTTTGTGTGCATCTATTTGAGTATAAGATTTGTCTTAACCCCACAGAGTCGCCTCTGCACTCTGATATCCCACTGACTTCTTATGTGCAGTTTGCAAACGTCTAGTCTGACTTAACTAGAAAATTTGTATTGTGAATTGCAAGTGACTATACATAGCGGGGAACCAAAAAGGTCAAGGATCGCTACCTTCGACCTGGTATGCTATGGGGACTATTTCTAACAAGCGAGAATGGGAAGAAGAAGTCTGTCCCAGGATTACAATGAAACACTTGGTAGAAATAGAGCACAGAAGGTGGCCAACTGAGAATGCTTTAGATATATTTAAAAGGCTGGTATGCCAAAGGCTGGGTGCCTAGAAAAATTTATGGTTGAGGAAAAGCAGTGGATTGAGAAGCATGGATATTTTCTCAAGTAAAGGCATGGTTGACTACATCAACCAATCATGATTCCCATTATAATACAAAGGATGATGAAGGATTTATGTGTGCTGGGAGCACAGATAATCATAGTAATTCTGAAGGTATGCAGTCTAGCGCTGATACTTCTCCAGCCTCCGCTCCAGCTCCTATGCCTGTGTCTCCACCAGTTACTGCCTCCTCACTCATCCCCAGCACTTGAAACACATAAGCAACTTTATCCAGATGTGTCCGGGTTGACAGCGCCTAGTACAAGTACTGAGTACGGTGATATGACTAGGTTAGAGCAAACATATGCACAACATCCACCCCCTCCAGCATATGTGGCAACCCCCATACAGTGGAGATCACAACCCACATTAGCGTTGACTCCCTCTCCGCAAGGAGAGGCAGAAGATGGTTGGGTATGTACGTATTGCAGGCATTGCAACCCCATGAATAAGAATCGATGTGAGGAATGCCACACTAGCTGGAGTGAACAAGTTCAGACATGCTGAAGAACTAGTATAGTGCTGTCACCCAATACATCATCAAAATTAAATGTTGTGTCTCCTCGGACTACATCCACTCCGGCACCCAGTGCTTTAAATGCAGCTCCTAGGAAAATAATTACACGATTAGAAAGGAGTGGTGGGGAGTGGCATGTGGTTAAAGGAGGACTCAGAGAAACATGCTAGAAACCTGCGCTCTCCTACTTGGATCTGTAAGTGTGGCAATGTTTATCAGTGCAATTAAAATTCTGAATGTACAAGTTGTGGGGTAATGAATCCCAGACCCGTTTCAAGTGTCCCTGCAATTGGGATTCACCCAGTACTGACTCAAACCACCCGGCAGTGCGATGATAAAGGTCAACCGGCTAGAGTCACTCAACAAGTTGAATGGTATAAACCCTGGCGTCAGGGAGAGCAACTTGTAATGATAGAAAAGCTCCCTAATCCCTATAAGGATCCAACTGTTTTTAACAAGGGTTACAGCGAATACAGCAAACTTATGACGCTGTGTGGGACGATCTAGCTGCCCTTTGCTCTGCTGCGGTAGGTACGCCTTTAGTGGAAAAGATTAAGAATGTGGCAGGAGCAGGCATTGAGCCAGTTCCAGTTCCAGTTAATGCCGATGCCAGGTTAAAGAAGTCAGGAGAAATGTTTTTGGCAAAACTACAGGCTGTTATAAAAGACCTCAATAGTAAGATAGGAACAGGTTTGCCAGAAGCCTATCAGGCTTCTGATGAGACAGCTGACAAGTATCATGAACGAGTTGTCAGCATATTCAAAGATCAGGATTTTGAGGTTAGTTAGCAGAGATAGCCGAATACTTAGAAAATGTTTTATAAATGGGTTAAGAGAGGATTTGCGGACTGAATTAATGAAAGTTTGCATGCTAAGCTTAAACCCGATGGCAATTTGACTGTGTTTGTGGCATCTGAGCGCTGTTCGGATATATTGAGCGCTCGGATCCTAGCCATCGGGGGATAGGTTGAATGTGGGGGTCCTGTTCAGCATAATAGGAGTAATGTATATTTGTGTATTTTTGTGTCTTTTCACTAACATGCGCTCAATGGAGTTTTGCCTCTGTCCTGGGAGATAATTGGATTACTTCCCAGTTGTCTCCAGGATAGAGGACTCTGTGACCTACTGCCAGCATGGCTTTCCGGCCCAAACCAGTTCCACAAAGACACTTTTTACTAATTTCTAAACCCCTGGTATAACTCGTACCATTTTTGGATATTTTGTTCCCCTGAATGGATTAAGGATGAATATGTTTTTATTGAAATCCCATGCATAGTTTTGAAATTATGAATTTTGTATAAAACTGCATATTTTCCTGCCGGTGATAATAAGTTCGCCCATTGTGTTTAGTAATTATATCACAGGCAGAGGGGAGGGAATGTGTACTCTGTGCGGTAGGGTCATTCCTTTGTTATTTTATGATTCGTTAATGTAAGAAGTCCAGAGGCTGTTTCTCTGGACTGAACATGGCAATAAAAGAGGCTGTATGGGCTAGTACATGTGGTCTGCTTAACCCTGAAGTTAAGGAGTTGTGTGCGTAACGGTCCGTTACATATGGTAAGACTGGTAAACCAAGGGTGGGTGGCCCCAGGATTCAACAATGCCGCTTCAAGATATGTTCAAGGATACATGTTCTATGCTTGCCATAACATAGGGAGAACTGTCAAGGTGCCCCCAAAGTGCACCCCAAGGCTTTTATACCCGTTTCAGAGACTGCAGATTGATTTCATGCAGCTTTCAAAGGTAGGCACATATGAGTATGTCCTAGTATGTATTGACATCTTTTCAGGGTGGCCTGAGGCATGGCCAATGGCAAAAGCAAATGCAAAAACAGTAGCGAGGTGGTATGCAGGTTCAGAGTTCCAGAGGTAATTGAGAGTGATAGAGGGACACATGTTACTGCACATGTGTTACAGGAGATACTGCATGCTCTAGGCATAGAGCAAGCATTCCATAATCCTCATAGGCCTCAGAGCAGTGGCAAGGTGGAACGCCTGAATGGAATGTTGAAATTAAAGATTCAAAAAGGAATGGCAGAGACAGGAAAACCATGGACAGAGTGTTTGCCCATAGCATTGTACTCAGTTAGAGTTACTCCACACAGGAAAACTCAATTGAGTCCCTTTGAGGTATTATTTGGCACTGCGCCAAAAACAGGCTTATATTTTCCTCAGCAGCTCCAGGCCATTCATTCTGACATGACTCAGTATGTAGGAGCATTACACAAAAGGATGCAGCAGACTCATGAACGTGTTTTCAGTTCCATTCCAGATCCTTCTACATTGGAAGGTACACATGTACTAAAACCTGGAGATTGGGTCATGGTTAAGAGGCATGTGAGAAAATCTTTGGACCCCGATTTGATGGTCCATTCCAAGTCCAGCTGACTACACCCACCTCTGTGAAAGCTGGAGGGAAGACCTACTTGGATCCACGCCTCACATTGCAAGAAATTGCTCAGAACATGAAATTGGGAAAGTATCTTGGGTTGTATGTTGTTATGCATTATGTCCTTGACGTACATACAGAAAGCAGTAGTAAGTTGGACAATAAATTTGTCAAATATCACAAAATTGTCTCTAAGATGAAAGCATTATCAGATTATTGGATCTGTAGTCATTCCCTATATCCTCTAAATCCATGCCATACATAGCTAGTCCCCTTACTGAACGGGAGCTATTAGAACTACCCTGTTGGGATTTGCCTCCCTTAACTTAGAAGCTCCTCATGGGGATGCCGCTATATCATTACCTGTAACAGGATGGTTAAACTACCCCTGGTGGCAAGTGAACATATCAGAAAGAATAGGCTCTTGGTATGAGTATACTCCCTAGATGATAGATGGAAATCCAGGCCTATTAGTACCATAGAAGTAGGGAAATCCCCATTGATGAGATCAAAATAAGTTTCGCTGGGAAAACCAACGAGTGGATGAGAAAACTAAAGAACTCAAATATTACTTGGCTAGGGAGATTCATGATCTTTCATGGAATTATACTAAATTATTCCCATCTGGCCAGAGATGCCAATGTGGAGCACAAGGTGCTTATGAGCCAGGATATGGAGAAACAGAAGAAGACTTAGCAGGGTACAAGGGAGACGGAAGCATAAGAATGAGTATAGATCCTAATAAGTTACGTATCACACACCAATATTATGGCCCCCTACTGTATTATTTTTCTGTTACCAATGATGACAACCTTGATTCTTGGTGTATATATGAGGGAACTACAATGTTAATTTATAAATTATAAATGCTCTAATTCAAAAGAGTCAATTCCAGCTTTCTAAATATATATACATAGTGTGTGGCAGCAGACCATTTGGAGGTACCTGTACTTTTGCTAGACTAGAGCCGGCAACTTGGACATGGCAGCCTGAAGACATACCTGACCAACATTTGCCTGGTCACATGCTCGTGAGACGAGATGCTGAAACCCCAGTTTTACCTACCATGCCAGAGAGACCTCCTTTAAGCACCCAACAAAATTAATTCATGCCGAACCATCTACATGGCAAAAGTAGCAATGTATCTTCCCTATCTAAGTAACTACTATTTGTCTACAGAAGTGTTAAATAATGCTAAACAATTTGAAGATCTAGGTGAACTGTTTGATAATATCACTGATTATCTTTTTGATGATGTAGAGGTAAACTCTATATATTTAAAACAGATAATTATTGTGACAAATCAGCATGCGGTTGTTTTAGACTATCTCACAGGGGGCTATGCCAAATAGTAGGCCCTGCTTGCTGTCATTATATTGATCCTAACGGAGTGTTCGAATAACACATGACTTGCAGCAAGCAGAAAGAATAGGAGAAGGATTCCGAGATGCTCATCAGGCACCCCTAGATTTAGGATGGCCCGATTAGCTAACATGGCTCAACCCCTTTAACTGGTTTCATGAAATAGGCGGGTGGCTATATGGACTTTTCCACATGTTGATACAGGGATGTTTCCTTATTCTCATTATTTTCGTTGTCAGAAAACTTATCCTGGTGATTTGTAAGAAAATACTGAAGTCTAACTGTTTTTCAGGAAAAACTAAAAAGATTACAGTAATAAAAGATGAGTCTCCACCCACCCAAGTGATGGTAATGATGATCCCATGATCGACCCCTACTACTGCTGTTAAAAATACAATTGTGACTCCAGCCCCAGTTCAATATTGCCAAAGGACTATTGCACCTATTGTAATCAAAAAGTTGTGGAGAACTTAGCAAATTGTATATATTGTGGCACTCCAGTGCTTGATTAAAATTATTAAACACTAACTTCAGTGGCTGATACTCCCCGCTAAGATAGAGTAGGAAGAACTTATTCCATTGGACTGTGTGGATGAAGTAGATAAGGTAGAAAGGGCAGTTTTTGTGAGAAAATTATCTGGATGGATGCAGGGTCATGCGACAATCTGCAGGAATTAGAGGTCTTGCACTTTTTGTAAGGAGGATGTTTTCCCAAACTAAAGAAAATAGTGGTAGGGTTAGCTCACTATAAGGTGGGTTATGATGGGTGCTAGAAACTCAGAACGGGGTTATGCCAGACCCCAAAGAATATATGGAATAAATAGGAAAGAGTCAGCACTCTCAACATCGGCATCAAAACATATAATGATAAAACAACTTTAATTAGATCCACACATAAATAAATAAAAATAAAATAATTGTAGTAACTAGTGAATCCGTCTATGTCAGCTTCACTGTAATACGATCACGTGACCGGCCCCAAAATTTTTTAAAACGTTCTCAGCTTCATTTATCATCAGAACTTCATCAGTCAAATTCAAAAATCGCCTCAAAATAGTCTGTGTGAAAAACCTATGGATACTGAGACCAAGTCCACACTGTATAATACTGAGAGGGTCTATATAGGTGATATGCACATGATGCTCTTGTATAGTTCGAGTCCTGCTCAGTATTTCAACCATAGGGTAATAAGAGATCCCAAAATCGCTGATTAAACAGTCAATGCTTGCCAGGTATAGGATGGATCTACCTCCCTGTAATGTAGCACATTAGATCCGATCGATGTAATCGTGAAAGCAGCGTCTTCTGTACTCGGTGCTGTAGCGGCTTCCTCACTATCTGGCGTCGGGTTCCAGAGCTGGTGACGTCACAATCTGCGATCACACTTACTAGCACTGGCTCGGGAGCGGTGAATGGTGGTATAAGTCCAGAGGAATAATTGTTGAGTTTTGCACGATGATCTTTGAAATTCAACAGAATGCATGGCCATGCAGTGGAGGTGCTCAACTGATCGTGGGAGTGCTTGTGATACCTGATGCGTTTCGAGTGCTCTCCCCACTGAGGAACGGGTGGAGAGCACCCCAAAACGCGTATGGGTATCGCAAGCACTTCCACGATCTATTGAGCACCTCCACTGCATGGCCATGCATTACGGTTGAATTTCAAAGATCATCGTGCAAAATTCCAACAATTATACCCTCTGGACTTATACCACCATTCACCGCTCCCGGCCAGTGCTAGTAAGTGTGATCGCGAGATTGTGACATCACCAACTCTGGAACCCGACGCCGAGCATAGTGAGGGGAAGCCGCTACAGCACCGAGGTACAGGAGACGCTGCTGCTTTCGCGATTTACATCGATTGGATCTAATATTGCGCTACATTACAAGGGAGGTAAGATCCATCCCTATTACCTGGCAAGCATTGACTGTTTAATCAAGCGATTTTGGGATCTTATATTACCCCTATGGTTAAATACTGAGCAGGACTCGAACTATACAAGAGCATCAGGTGCATATCACCTATATAAGACCCTCTCAGAATAATACAGTGTGGACTTGGTCTCAGTATCCATAGGTTTTTTCACACAGACTATTTTTTATGAGGCGATTTTTTGGAATTTGACTTGATGAAGTTCTGATGATAAATGAAGCTGACAACGTTTTTAAAAAATGTTTTGGGGCCCGGTCACGTGACCATATTACAGTGAAGCTGACGTAGACGGATTCACTAGTTACTACAATTATTTTTATTTTATTTATGTGTGGATCTAATTAAAGTTGCTTTATCATTATATGTTTTGATGCCAATGTTGAGAATGCTGACTCTTTCCTATTTTTCCCAAACTGTCTGATGTTCACAAGGGAGATAAGGGAATCCACCAGTGGAATAATGATAAAAAGAGGGAATTGTGAGAGTGATCAGTCGCTTCTGATTATATACACTATATATGTTCTGTATTTGAAATCCATGTTATACGCTTACTTTAAGTATGAGAAATACACATTCTGTTTTTATATATTCTAATAAAGATAAGGTCAAGGCCATCTCCACATTGTGGAGACATGTGTCTGCAAAAAATAGGAGTATCTGTCCAAAATAGCTTTTAGGACCATTCCAGGATGAGGGAGTATTGGATCGAGATGTTGAGATACAATGTACTCCCAATTCTAGGAAATGGTGTTGATAACAAACACAGATGGTTAGCACATATGTCCAAGTCTGTCTTGGGAATGTGGCCTTTCCTTCATATTTTGTCAGCATGATTTATAACCTAGTTATATAACTGTTTGTATTGACAATATGTATCACGAGGATTGTGTAATCTGTATTATCCAATTGTATTCCTTGAAAATGTCTTGTACCTCTGTATGTTCCTTGTACTCCCAAGGCTAAGATGGGGGTATATAATAAAGTCCTTTGGGAGGGAGACCTCAGATCTCTCCAGGCATAATCTGGTGTTTTATGGTCTGTGATTTATTCGCCGATTTATTTAATTAATTTCTACCTGACTAACAAGATTACTCTGACAGGTTTAATTTTGGTAGCCTTTTATACTTGTTACCTATAGGAATACATTTTTCAGTGTAATTACCCAATATGGATCTAAAGCTATCCCATTTATCCTCAGTACTATTATGTGACCGTATCTTCTCCCAGTCTACGCGCTACAATGCTGCCCTCGACCCGGGAAATCGGGCTTTTAAAATTCAGTCTTTTGCTCACCCAGCCAGAGTTTGCTTTTTATAGTTCACCCACTCCTTCTGAAGAAGTAAGGTGGCGAAACGTGCGGCCGAGGAGAGGATCAGCCATAATTCCTCCACTGCTATATAGGTAATAGTTGTTTCCTTACATGTTAGATGCGGTGTGCTAGTCTGTATTTTCCAAGTTAGTCTCTGGTTCAGGATTTAGAGAGGCTGTTATCCTCCACCTGTAGGAATGATTGGATGTGTATCAGGTCTCTGGTATATAAGCTACTAATAGTGCTGCAGTACATGTATAATAAGGAAAAATGAGTTTGTTAATTGTGATTTAACGTATTAATTATATTGTGAATCATGTGGCTGATTTGATGCCCTTTTGAATATATTGTGAACACATTGTTATCAGTATGTTGTTTTAATGAGGTTTAATAAAATATTGATATTAATGATGGAGGCTAATGATACTCGCTTTTGATGGTGGTTTTTAGAGTTCAGGTGCAATATCATTATATTGTGATCACTATTGCCTACTGTTTCATGAACAGTAACATTTCCAATAAGCTCTGCACTGTTAGAAATTATTAGATCCAACAAAGTATCACCCCTATTGTGATCTTCTACAAAGTGGCCCACAAAGTGGTCCTGCAGCAAGTTGAGGAATATTCTCCCTTTTGAGTTGAGGCCAAATCATGACACCAGTCAATATTTGGGAAGTTAAACTCTCCTACTATGACCACTATACCAGCCTGTACAGCCCACCTTAGGCCTCTTTCACACTTGCGCTGTGTGGATCCGGCGTGCACTTCCGTCGCGGAAATGCCCGCCGGATCCGTAACAACGCAAGTGACCTGAAAGCATTTGAAGACTGATCAAATGATTTCAGTGTTACTATGGCAGCCAGGACGCTATTAAAGTCCTGGCTGCCATAGTAGTAGTGGGGAGCAGTATACTTACAGTCCGTGTGCTCTGGGCGCTCCAGAATGACGTCAGAGCGCCCTATGCGCATGGATCACGTGATCCATCCGCATGGGGCGCCCTGACATCACTCTGAGCGCCCGGAGCCGCACGGACTGTAAGTATACTGCTCCCCGCTCCCCACTACACTTTACCATGGCAGCCGGGACTTTAGCGCCCTGGCTGCCATGGTAACTATTCAGAAAAGCTAAACGTCGGATCCGGCGATGCGCTGAAACGACGTTTAGCTTAAGGTCGATCCAGATTAATGCCTTTCAATGGGCATTAATTCTGGATCCGGCCTTGCGGCAGTGTTCAGGATTTTTGGCCGAGCAAAAGCGCAGCATGCTGCGGTATTTTCTCCGGCCAAAAACGCTCCGGTCCTGAACTGAAGACATCCTGATGCATCCTAAACGGATTTCTCTCCATTCAGAATGCATGGGGATAAAACTGATCAGGATTTTTCCGGCATAGAGCCCCGACAACGGAACTCTATGCCGGAAAACAAAAATGCAAAAGTGTGAAAGAGCCCTTATTTGGTTATACAGTGGAACTTCTAACTCCTCTGTGATGCTAGACTTCTGTCATTTGTGAACATAAATTTTAAGTTACTATTTAATTTTCCACATTCAGCTCCCAGAAAAAGAATATTTGGGATTTTTGGGCTACCTTTATTCATATTGTTGGTTTGTAACAGTTTCATGTTACGAGCAGCTTTGTTTTTCGTGGATGTACAGCTATTCCTAGTCACCTCCCTACTTTCTTCAACCCCAGCCCACATTAAATCCCGACTGTCCCCTCCTATATCCCACCCTCTATCTACCCCTTATTAGTATGACTCCCCATTCCTCCTATCAGATCCTAACCATTTTGTCCCCAGAGCAGCTGCACCCTCCCCATTAAGATGCAACCTGTCTCTATTGTAGAGCCTGTAGCTGAAAAAGAAATTGGCCCAGTTCTCCATGATCCAAACCCTTCCTTCCTTCCTGCACCAGCTTCTAAGCCACTTATTTAACTCTCTAAGTTCCCGCTGTCTATCTAGTGATGTTCATGGCTCTGGTAGTATTTCTGAAAACACTACCTTGGAGGTTCTGAACTTAACCCCTTAATGACCAATGATGTACTGTGTACGTCATGATGTGGTGTAAGTTAACGCATCTTGATGTGCACAGTACGTCCCGAGATGAAAGTGTCACCGCAAGTACAATTGCGGTGACACCGGTATCTAAACTGCTGTCACGGACAGAAGAGCTGTTTGTGCACCCGGCAGAGGACCAATCACAGCGGTCCCTGCCTTTGGATCACTGCAATTGGTCATTCAGATTTGACTGACCAATCGCAGCGTTCAGCAGCGCAGCTCTGATCCCATCATTGAGTTTATGTAAGATCGGGGCCGCACTGCTGTATTTCTGTGCCCCGATCTTCAGGATGGCTGAGCGGAGGTAACATTTGACCCCGACCTCCCCTCCTCTAAATGTACACCATCAGGATGGCTTAGCGGTGTTAGTGGATTGTCAGGTGTAACATACATCTGACAATCTACCGTAACAGCCGACATCAGTGTATGTCGGCCGTTTAACCCCTTCCATGCCGCGGTCCATAGGGACCTCTGTATGGAAGGGGTTAAGAGGGAGGAAGCTGTCCCCCTCCCCTTCTGGCGCTGCACTGCTCTCCTCTGGAAGCCCAACATGTAGCAGAGGGGAAAGAGCTCCCTCCTTCCCCCTCCCATCAGTTGCCATAGTAACCACGAGACACCGCTCTAAAGCGTCCGTTGGTTACCATGGCAACAGGACGCCATATGCAGGCATCCAGTTGCCATGGTATGTAAGCCTGATAGGCAGCAGCCTGATCAAGCTTCCTATGAATTAAAAATACACTGCAGTACATTATACAATGTACCATAGTGTACTGTAGAATCATCAGACCCACTGGATCTTCAAGAACCAAGTGGGTCTGAGTAAAAAAGTGTGAAAAAATTTAAAAATAAAAATCTAACATTTTCCAAAATATGCACATTTATAATTAGTTAAAAAAAGAAATAATACCCTAAACATATTAGGTATCACTGCGTCTGTAATGACTCTCTATAAAAATATCACATGACCTAATCCCTCAGGTGAATACTGTGAATAATTTTTAATAAAAACAGTGCAAAAAGAATTTTTTTTCTTCCACCTTCACAAAATTTGCAACACCAAGCAATCAAAAGGTGTATGCCCTGCAAAATAGCACCAGTCAAATCATCCCGCAAAAAATGAGACCCTACCTAAGACAATTGGCCAAAAAATAAAAAATCTATGGTTCTCAGACTATGTAGACACTAAAACATTATTTTTTTGTTTCATAAATGCTATTATTGTGTAAAACTTAAATAAATAAGAAAACGCATACATATTAGGTATTGCCACGTTCGTAACAATCTGCTCTTTAAAACTATAACATGACCTAACCCCTCAGGTGAACTCCATAAACATAAATAAAAAAAACGGTGCCAAAATTACCAATTTTTCAGTCACCTTGCCCCAAAAAGTGTAATAATGAATGATCAAAAAATCATATGTGCCTAAATATGGTACCAATAAAAACATCAACTTTTCCTGCAAAAAACAAGCCACTGCACAAGATGATCGGCAGAAAAATAAAAATAATATGGCGTTCAGAAAATGGAGACACAAAAACATAATTTTTTTAAATGCTTTATTACTGTATGTAAAACTGAAACAAAGAAAGTAGACATATTTGGTATTTCCGCATCCGTAATAACCTGCTCTAAAAAACAGCACATGACCTAACCTGTCAGATAAACATTGTAAAAAAAAAAAAAACGGTGCCAAAACATCCAATCTTTGGTTACCTTGCCTCACAAAAAACATAATATACAGCGATTAAAAATAGTACCAATAAAACTGTCACCTTTTCCCATAGTTTCCAAAATGTGGTCACTTTTTGATTGTTTCTACTGTAGGGTGCATCAGGGGGGCTTCAAATGGGACATGGTATCTAAAAACCAGTCCAGCAAAATCTGCCTTCCAAAAACCATACAGCTCCTCTTCTTCTGCTCCCTGCCGTATGACCATACATCAGTTTACGACCACATGTGGTGTGTTTCTGTAGAACATGGAATATTGAGTTTTGTTTGGCTTAGAACCCTCGATGTGTTAAAGAAAAAACTGATTAAAATGGAAAATCTGCCAAAAAGTGAAATTGAGAAATTTCATCTCCATTTTCCTTTAATTCTTGTGGAACCTTGTAAAAGGGTTAACATAGTTTGTAAAATCAGTTTTGAGTGATTTGAGGGGTGTAGTTTCTGCAATGGGGTCATTTATTGGGGTTCCACTATGTAAGCCTCACAAAGTGACTTCTGACCTGAACTGGTCCTTAAAAAGTGGGTTTTGGAGATTTCCTTTAAAATTTAAGAATCTCTTCTAAAATTCTAAGCCTTCTAACGTCCCAAGCAAATAAAATGACATTTACAAAATGATGCCAACATTAAGTGGACATATGGGGAATGTTAAGTAATAAATATTTTATGAGGCATCACTTTCTGCTTTAAAAACAGAGAAATTGAAAGTTTGAAAATTGCGATTTTTGTAAAAAATTTTGGTAAATTTGGGATTTTTTTACATATAAAGGTGAAATATTTTGACTCCTATTTACCACTGTCACAAAGTACAATGTGTCACGAGAAAACAATCTCAGAATGACCTGGATAAATAAAAGTGTTCCAAAGTTATTACCACATAAAGTGACATGTCAGATTTTTAAAAATAAGCCTGGTCACAAAGGTTCAAAATGGCCCGGTCATTAGGGGCTAAGCTTCTCTCCTAGTTCCCTAAAATCATTTTTAAGGGCCTTTCATCTCCCCATGACTTTGTTACTGGTACTAATGTGTACAATGACCGATGGATCGTCCCCTGCCCCACCCAGCAATCTGTTTATCTGATCTTCAATATGCCAAACCCGAGCACCCAGAAGCCAACACACTGTTCGGCATTCACGGTCTCCATGACAGATGACCTTGTCTGTCCAGTTATTAATGGTTTCCCCTCCCACTAGCACCTGCCTGACCTTTGCTGCAATTCTCTTCCCATAGTTCCTACAGCAGTATTTCTTCTGGTTGCTAGGAGCAAACCCCTGCTTCAGTGTTGCTGGCCCTGGGCTTCTGTCTCTAATATCAGCTAAACGGGCATATTTACTAGGGTGTTTAAGCTAAGGACTAGCCTCCCTGGCACTTTACACTCTACCCCTTCTCATAACATTAACCAAACTACTGATCTTAGAGTCCAGATCTTGCCCTCCTCAACCCACCTCCATTTCACTGACCCCAGACAGTGCCTGCACAGTGAGGTCTAAGCCTCTCTCCAGGTTTGCAATGCTTCTAAGTGTTGCGAGCTGCGTATTTAGATCCAGAATCTGGGCTTCCAAATATGCAACATGCTTGTATCTAGTACAAATATATTCAGCCTCAAATGGCTCTTCAAGGCATGCATACATTGCAAAGGACACACACATAGTAGCATTGTCCATGGAGCACGTTTAAATAAGGATGAATATTAATGAAAAAATACAGTAAATATGAATTTAAATTGAAAAATCTTACTTCTGTAATTGTGAAACTTGCTGGAATGAAGTAAACAATGCACAAAGAAAATCTATCAAACCACCTTGGTTCCTATGTCCTTGTGTTGAACTATGGCCTGGTATTAAACGGACAAATCACTGAAAAACAATGCTCATGTGCATATAGCCATTGAAATAAATGGATCAGGTTTCGGTCCGGATGCTGACCATTCGAAAACGGAACGCATCTGGACGGAAAGCTTCTCACATGAAAGCAGCCTAAGGGCTCATTCAGACGCCGTATGCTACCCGCAAAAATGCGGATCAGTTTTTTTGCGGACAGATCAGCATGTCCGGAAAAACAGGATTGCATTAAGTTTTTTGCTGACCCATAGACTTCAATGTGGCCATGTCTTGATTTTCACTGACAAGTATAGGACATGTTTCATTTGTTTTGCTGAGCCGTGCAGTGGAAGAAAAGGCCTCATAGAATTAAATAGGACAGCATCTAATCCGCAAAAAATGGATCCACATTTTTGTGGACAGAATATCGGCCGTGTGAATGAGCCCTCAGAGTTTCATGGGCTCCCGGACTGTACAGGAGGGTTTGCTTTAAAGAGTTGTACTTATAACATTTTATCTTTTCTTTGATGGAAATATGGAGGATTCAGCCTCTGAATCTATGAGAATGGTCTGCATTAATAAATGAGATCTGCTTTTTGAAAGTGTATTAACCAACTTAAAAGGAGCAATTTTCTTTAGGCCAGCCTACTTTCTAAGTGTATGTGTGTACCATTTAAAACAGAAAGTCACCCAGAGAGAAGACAATTAGTATACTTCTTTCATAAATCAGCAATGATCTGTATTACAACCTTTGAGAAAAATCCATGAACAGAGGATATGGCAGGGTTTTTTCCAAGATTTTCATATTGATGGCCTGTCCTCAAGATAGCTCATCAATATCAGATTGGTATGGGTCCAACTCCCGACCACCCGGAACGATCAGCTGTTTGCAGAGACCGCAGCACAATGGCCTTTTCCTAGGCCAGTAACCGTAATATCGAGCAGTCAAAGACGTTCATTGGTCACATAGCTAAGGTGCAGCTCAGTCCCATTTAAGTGAATGGGGTTAAGCTGCAGTAACAAGCACAGCCTCTATTTAATGAATGGAGCTGTGCTAGGTGGGCTGTTCAGTTGGGGTGACAGGTGTCAGATCCCCACCAATCCGATATTGTTGACCTATAGCACGGATAGGTAATCAGTATCCAGAAAACACTTTTAATTGATAAAGCAGAATTACAAACAAGGATGATGAAATGTCAAATCTTAGACACTTCTAAGCGTTTGTATAATTGGGTATGTAGAAATACATGCGCTTAAATGGTCACTCTACTTACAACAACCTTTGCATTATTAAATCAACAGCACAGGTGAATAAAATTTGAAATATTAGACAAAAACAAAAACGTTTCTTTATTTTTTTTTCAGATTTTTTCAGAAATTGTTCGTTTTCATATTTTTCTAGAAATTATCCCCCTCCCTACCTCTTTAAACTTATGGGCAGCATAGAAACATAGAATGTCTCTGTAGATTAGAACCATTTGGCCCATCTAGTCTGCCCAATATACTGAATACTATGAATAGCCCCAGGCCCTATCTTATATGAAGGATGGCCTTATGCCTATCCCATGCATGCTTAAACTCCTTCACTGTATTTGCAGCTACCACTTCTGCAGGAAGGCTATTCCATGCGTCCACTACTCTCTCAGTAAAGTAATACTTCCTGATATTACTTTTAAACCTTTGCCCCTCTAATTTAAAACTATGTCCTCTTGAAGCAGTTTTTCTTCTTTTAAATATTCTCTCCTCTTTACAGTGTTGATTCCCTTTATGTATTTAAAAGTTTCTATCATATCCCCTCTGTCTCTTCTTACTTCCAAGCTATACATGATAAGGTCCTTTAACTTTTCCTGGTAAGTTTTGTCCTGCAATCCATGTACTAGTTTAGTAGCTCTTCTCTGAACTCTCTCCAAAGTTTCGATATCCTTCTGCAGATATGGTCTCCAGTACTGCACACAATACTCCAAATGAGGTCTCACTAGTGCTCTGTAGAGCGGCACGAGCACCTCCCTCTTTCTACTGTTAATGCCTCTCCCTATACACCCAAGCATTCTGCTGGCATTACCTGCTGCTCTATGACATTGTCTGCCCACCTTTAGGTCGTCTGGTATAAAGACCCTAAATCCCTTTAATCAGATACTGAGGTTAGTACTGTATCACTGATTTTATATTCTGCGCTTGGGTTTTTACACCCCAGGTGCCTATGCTTCTCTGCACTTCCTCCATTCTTCGCCCCAATTGTTCTCTGTAGACCTTCAATGAGCAGCCAGTAATCTGATAATTCAGTATGCTAGCTATCCAGTTTGTCTCTCAAGATAGACTTAGCAGAAAAAGCAAAGTTGATGAAAAGGGTACATTACCAAACTTGTTTCAATTTAAATCATATTTTTATTGATTCCACAAAAATATCCAAGATATCCACTTATTTAAGCCACATTCTTACCAGTAAGATAAGAACTGAGCTATAATGAGTGTTTATAATGTCAGAAAGCAGAAATAAAAGCCCAACAGGCATTTTCTAGGTTTAGAAACACTTGTCCATGAAAATGAAAAAATACATATTTTACAAGAAAAAGTTACTTTAGGCCTCAAATTTTCATTTTTACAAGAGGCAACATGAACAAATGCATCCACAATTTGTTACCCATTTTCTCCTCAATGCTGCAATATCCCACATGTACTCATATACAGTACTTATGTATGGGCACACAGGAAGGATCAGAAGGAAAGGAGCACCATATGGCTTTTAAAAGGCAGATTTTGCTGGAATATTGTTTGGGCGCTATGTTGCATTTAAAGATACCTTGAGGTACCCCTACAGTAAAAGCCCCCAAAAAGTGACTCCATATTGGAAACTACACCCCCAAGGCGTTTTCAAGGGGTGCAGCGAGCACCTTGGACCAACAGGCTGTGAAAAGTAAAAATTACATATTTTACAGGAAAATGTTGCTTTAGGCCCAGATTTTTCCTTTTCACAAGGGTGACAGGATTTAATTCACCCTACAATTTGTTGCCCATTCTCTCCTGAATACAGAAACACCCCACATGTGGTCGTAAACTGCTGTGATACAAAGCAGGGCTCAGAAGAAAAGAGCACCATGTGCATTTAAGGCCTAGTTTGGCGTTTACACAGCACTGGCCAACAACTGCAGAGGCTCTGAGGTGAAATAGAAAAAGACACCCCAAAGAAGTGACCCCATTTAGAAACCACATCCCTTTAGAGAATTTACCAAGGGATGTAGTGAGCATTTTGAGTCCACAGGTGTTTGGCAAAAATCACAGCCAATGGAGAATAGTGAAAATTGCAAATTTTACACAGGTATGCCATCCCCAATATGCTGTGCCCAGTGTGTGAAAATCAAGCCCTTGTATTATGCCGTGTTTTCTGGTTTTATAAATACCCTATCATAATCTTTTTAAATAGATTCCCGATGATTTTGGGGTTGGACAACCACTTTAAAGGCTATGTACACCTTTGGGTTCAATGTTTTTAATTATTGCATTGTACTCATTTTGAGATAAAAATATTTTTTAAGTGTTTTTTTTATTAAAAATATGGAGTCCTTTTTTCTGTACAGAGCTGAGATGCTCTAGTAGCACCCTTTGGATTTTCTGTCTTTTTCATCATACCAGGAGCTGATGGACTCCGTATCTCTGTTCTCTGACCTCCTAAACACTCATTATAGCTCAGTTCTTATCTTACTCATGAGAATGTGGTTTAAATAAGTGTTAATGACTTCTCAGTAGTTTAGAGATAAGGGTTATTAGATGACCAGCACAAAGTGAAAGTACCAGTCACACTAGTACCAAGTACCAGTTTTTTATGATTGAGTAAAATGCAGTCATAAAAAAGATTGTCTCAGAAGGTGTACATAGCCTTTAAGTACACATTGGGTCATTTATCAAATTGGTGTAAAGTCGGACTAGATTAATTGCCCATAGCAACCAATGAGATTCCACCTTTAATTTTTGACAGCTCCTTTGGAAAATAAAAGGTGCAATCCATGGGCAACTAAGCCAGTTCTACTTTACACCAGTTTGATAAATAACTCCAACAATTTGTACACCGTTGTTTGCTATTGGAGTCAGAAAGATATTTCGAACAAGCCACATATTTAAACTTTTCTTTTTAACTTTAAGTTTTAGAGATACATCTTTGTCTCCAATGCTTGGGACAGAAGCTCATCTACCTTGAAATGAGATGTGGATATGAACCCTATGACAGCAATGGCAGGTTTGACGGTATGCTGCAGGAAGAAAACTGACCGGCTGAAGACAGGCTGTACAGAGCATGTAGAAATTCCCTCCATGCGTTTCAGAAAGGAATGGGAAAGTAAGTCCATTACAAAGGAGAAAGTGACATCACTGATATTATATTTAGAGAGAGTTGTTGACTGATGGTACAGCAGAAATTACGCTATCCGCAGAGTAAGGCTGAGTACACACTTTAGTTACTGTGAGCCAAAACCAGTAGTGAAGCCTACAGAGATAAGGTGTAAAGGGCAGATCTGCACTAGGGATGAGCGAACCCAGACCGTAATGTTTGGGTTTTACCGAACATTACGGTGTCCGGGTACCCAAACACGGACTTTGTCGCAAAAGTCTGTGTTTGGATGATAGATGGAGCTTGTTGAAAGGATGCAGAGCAGCCAATCAAGAAGCTTTTAAGCTGTGGGCACTTTAAAGCCTTCACAGTTATGCCTACTATTGGCATGGCTGTGATCGGCCGGAGCAGCATGTAACCCTACATGCTTAACTGCCGGATCACATGTTGCGCTGCCATTTTGCTCTAACTAGTGTAGAGACAGAACGCTGCAGCACTGGGGGACAGTGTTAGGCTCTTAATGTGGCTGTGAAGTCTGTGGGTGACCTATAGGCATTTTTTGTGGGTGCAATAAACCTCCTTTGCACCAGTGACACAGAAATACATACTATGTCGTGCTGTTCATTCTGTGGGTGACCTATAGCCATTTTTTGGGGCGCGAAACAGCTCCTTTGCATGTTTCACACTTTAATAGTACTTATTCAGCCTGTTAATTCTGTTGGTGACATAAACCCATTTTTTGGGGCGCAAAACACCTAATTTGTATCTGTCACGCCATAAAAGTATATTTAATCAGTCTGGTATTTCTCTGGATGACACAAACCCATTTTTGGGGGTGCAAAACACCTACTTTGCATCTGTCACACTGTAATAGTATAGTTAATCAGTCTGTTAATTCTTTCGGTCACATACCCATTTTTGGGGTGCAAAACACCTCATTTTCATCTGTGACATGGAAACACACATGTTCGTCTGTCTGTCAATTTTGTCGGTGCCCTAAAGGAAAGAGAGCATCAAATAAAGGACTTGGCCATGGTTGTGGTGCTGCTGGTGGAGTTCCTGCTGCAGGGAGAGGACATTGTCGATCTGTGCCAGCAACGCGACCAAATAAATCACCTTCCTCTGGTGCACACAGGCGACAGGACGTTCTGCGTAATTTTTTTAGGCCCAAATACCGCTGTATGAATGGTGAGGCCAGAACAAGTAGAGGCGGTATTAGATTGGATGGCTGACAGTGCCTCCAGTTCCTGCACATTGTCTTCTACCCGGTCCCCTACTGAAAGCGCAGAGTTGGCACCGGTGGCCCATAGTCATCTGTCTTCCACCTCAACCCCTTGCACATCGCCAAGCGGTCTGAGCCCCAAGTCATGTAGCAGTCACTTATGCTTTTTGATGACTCTGCTGGCAGGGGTTCTGTGGGCCATCCACCTAGCCCTGCCCCAGAACCAAAGGTGTCAACTACTGCAGCTTTCTGCACTGTGCAGAACGGCAAGGGTGAGGAATGGGTGGAAGATGACGTGGAGGATGATGAGGTCCTAGACCCCTCATGGAATCAAGGTCATCTGAGTGACGTGTGCAGTTCGAGAAGGAAAGGTTGTGGTCACGCAGCGCAAGCCGCATGACACAAGAGAGAGGAGGGTGTAAAACCACAGCGCCTGCCCCTAGCCAGTACCCTGCAACTGCCCACCGCAGCGAGGAAAGTGCACACCAAAGCCAGCTTGAAGGAGTTCCCTGACATGGCAGTTCTTCAGGCAATGTCAGAGCCTGAAGCGAGGCATGAATGTTCTAAATCTGGGGGCGTGGCTTGGCTGCCGAGGCTCATGGACGTCTGAGCTCTCAGCTCCTGCACCAGAGCGACGATAAACAGCATTTTAGGACCCCTTGCTGCAAGTCCCTCGCCTACAAAGCACCCTGGGAATCCCTGGATGGCATGGGGAAGTCGAAAAGAGTGTTACCGAAGGTGGACGGCGATTCCTGGCTAAGTTCTATGAGCGGAGCAGACAACAAGATGGCGCCCGCACGCGGCAGGCTCCACATCCTCATCGCCGCACACACCCTCCCCAGTACAGGCGCTGGGAACCGCTGACCCGACACCTTGGGAATCTCACCTGATAACCCACCATCTCTACCGGTCACACCAGAGGACGTCAGGACCGTGGGGTTCGCGGACCCCATTTTCAAGATGGCGCCGAGCGCTCCTCAGCACAGTACCTCGCCCAGTCACCGTCCTCCAGCCCACAGAAGAGGAGGCCCAGGCTGGAAGATACCGCAGACTCACAGGTCAGTTGTCATCCCCCTGATCCTGGTTCCCCACTCGGGACTGATTTGAGCCTTTATCCTGCCTCCACCAACCCCGTATCTGAGGACTCTTTGAAGCACATGCTTCTCGCATTAAAAGATTCTATGCATCGCGATTTGGCTGCGCTCATAGTGCCTTTGTCTGCTAAGTTAAAATCGGTGGATGACAGAGTGGATCATATAGAAACAAAAATGGCCACTTTTGCTGCATCTCAGAATGAGGTGATAGACGCCCACAATGACCTAGCGGATGAGCTGGAGACGGTTAAACTAAAGTTGGCCGACATGGAGGACCGCTCCCGGCGGAATAACATTAAATTCAGGGGTATTCCTGAAGAGATTCCCCCAGCCGAACTTTCAGATTATATCCAGAAGCTCCTAAAATTTCTCGTACCACGTTTATCTCAGCTGGACCTGGCTATTGATAGGGCTCATAGGGTCCCCAGGCCCAAGCACATTGATCCGGACCTGCCTAGAGACACTCTGGCTGGCATCCATTTCTATACCACCAAGGAGGCAGCCATGATGGCGGCCAGGAAATTAGATAAACTGCCTGCTCCTTATCAGTCAGTGCGTTTATTCGCGGATTTATCTGCTGCTACACTTCGACTATGTCGTACCCTACTGCCTATCACCATGGCCCTCAGGAAGCACAACGTGCCTTATAAGTGGGGGTACCCTATGAAGCTGCTGGTGACCAAAGAAGATCGCACGCATCTTATCCGTTCATTCGAGGATGGAAAATCTTTGCTCCAATCCTGGAATTTCCATATCCCGGACCTTACACCACCGCCTTCTGCAACACCAAGGCACCACAATCCAGGCTGAATATCTGATTCTCCTTGTCGTGGATGTGATCAATGTTCACTTTGTCAGCATACGTTGCAATATGCTGCCCACTAACCTCCTCTTTTTTCCTCCTCAGCAGGGACTTAAGTACCTAGTTCTCCTTTTGAACCGCTGTTGGGTTCTACTATAGTCGAGCACCCCATAGGTGCATTTACAGATGAGTGTTCTGTTTCTGCTTTATTGAGTTATGATTAATATGATTATCCTCGGTTTCAACCCCGAACTCTCGCCCTTGAATGCCAGCAGAGATTACCCTCTGCCCTTCTTGTTCTTATGTTATTGTCCATGCATGTTCCTTCTCAGTAATTTTGAGCCACTTTATTATCCTTTTCCTTTTTCCTCCCCAGGTCTCGCCAGGCACTACCGTAGCCCTTTGCAGCGTTTCTTACCTGACTCATGGGTTTGAAGTTCACGTCCATGAATTCCAGAGGGTTGAATTGTCCCCAAAGCGCTCTCATTTATGGAAGGAAACTTTGTCCAGAAAGGCGGACGTCCTGTGTGTGCAGGAATCCCATTTACTGAGCAAAGACACTTGTAGAGTCCATCATCGTTTATTCCCTGATATTATACACTCTACGAATACAAAGAAATCCAGAGGCGTATTCATAGCTGTTAAAAATTCTGTTTCCTTTTCGCCTATCTCACAGGTGGTGGATCAGAGGGGAGATTCGTAATACTGGTATGCACGATGAACAACATCACTTATACGATTGCCAATCTCTATGTTCGAACAAACATCAGTTATCCTTTCTCCACAGGGCTATGCGTCGGATTAACCAGATTAAACAAGGTAAACTAATCACCTGCGGGGACTTTAACACTATAGTGGATCCCTCTCTGGATACATCTACTCCTTCCAGACGTCCATTGCCTGGCTTAGCAGAATTTATACACTCCGAAGGCCTCTTGGATGTCTGGAGGGCGCGGCATAGCCACGAAAGGGATTATACCTTTTTTCCACACCTCACCTTTCAAATTCCCGCATTGACTTGTTTTTAGTCGACCAAACGGTCCTCCGCCAAACCTTAGAAACCACTATTGGCTTGATCAAGTGGTCAGACCACGCCCTATATTTTTGACTATTGAGGAACATTATCAGGCGTTTCCCCCAGTGTGGAGGAATAATACTTTTCTCTATACCCATCCCAAACATAGGCAAAACATAACAGAGGCCTTGAAAGAATACTTTGATGTTAACACTGGCTCGGTGTCTGATCCGTTTGTGGTGTGGCAGGCCCATAAGGCTTTTATCAGGGAGTTCTACTTAAAATTAGCCACTTTGAGAAGACGAACAGAGAAAAAGACATTGCGGACACTTTAGCAAAAATCCGTGCCCTTGAGGTTCAGAATAAGCAGAAAACCACTCAGGAAATAACCGACTGTCTTAGAAAGGAACGTGACAAACTGATGGCCCTCTTAACAAAGGATTTTACTAAGTCTCTACAACGCAGAAAAGCTCGCTTTTATGCCCAGGGTAACAGAGCTGGGAAACTGTTAGCAAATAAGCTCAAACGCCGCCAAGCTAAATCTAGAATCCCTTTCCTTCTCCACCCGACCACTAAAGCAAAATTGACTGATCCGGCGGTCATAGTGGAACAATTCAGACTGTTCTACCACTCCTTATATAATCTTAGAGACAGTTGCTCCCTGCCCCCTCACCACGACGCTCTAGTTCAGGACTTCCTCCGACAGGCGCACCTCCCCAAACTTACTTCCGACCAACTTTCCGTTTTGAATGCCCCAATTACAGCAACTGAACTTGACAATGTAATTCGCTCCTTGCCATCTGGAAAGTCTCCTGGTCCAGACGGCCTGTCCGGTGAATACTATAAACAGTTCTCCCACTCCCTCTCTCTGACTTTGTTACATCTCTTCCGACACGTTACGCAAGGTAACCCTTTCCCTTCAGACATGTTAATGGACTTAATTGTTACCCTCTCAAAACCGGGTAAACCGCTGGACATTCCCCAGAACTTTCGGCCAATCTCCCTCTTGAATTCGGACATTAAGCTTTTCGCCAAACTTATTGCCACTCGACTATCTTCTGTTCTTCCGCTGTTAATTAAAGAAGACCAGACTGGATTTATAAAAGGCAGGTTAGCATCTGACAATACTAGACGACTGTATAACATCCTTAACGTAGCGGAACTTCGCAACATCCCCATGGTAGCTGTCACCCTAGACGCCGAAAAGACGTTCGACCGCCTTCACTGGCCATACGCCTTTTCAGTCATGGAGGAGATGGGTCTCTTTGGCCCCATTATTCACGCCATTAAGGGCCTTTACGCGGACCCTTGTGCTAAGGTGTTTACTAATTGAGTCCTTTCGGGGCCTTTCCACATCACGAACGGATCGCGCCAGGGTAGCCCGCTCTCTCCATTGATATTTATCATGGTGCTTGAGCCTCTAGCTCAGCATATTCGACTTTCTGCTGGCATCACTGGTGTTCGGATAGGACCCTCTTCTCATGTAATCTCCTTATACGCAGATGACATTATCTTAACGGTGACGGACCCTAACCGCTCCTTACATCATGCATTTTCCATCATCTCCCATTTCGGCTCTCTATCTTACTATAAAATCAATAATGCAAAGTCACAAGCCTTACCGGTTAATATCCCTCTGGAGGAACTTGAAAAACCTATTCCCCCTTGATTGGCAATCATCTTCTCTACCATACCTGGGGATTAAACTCTCCTATCCTTGCTCACATGCGTACCAGTTGAACTATGTCCCTCTCATATCTACTGTGTCACAAGACCTCGCACACTTTGAGGTGCAGGAGATCTCATGGATTGGCAGACTCGCATCTTTTCAGATGATGACTCTACCCAAACGTATCTATGTTTTTAGGGCTCTGCCAATCCCTGTGCCTAACTCCTTCTTTAAAGCAGTGCAATTATGTATCAATAAATATATCTGGAAATCTGGGAAACCTAGGATAGCACAAACTTTGATGTTTAGGAGGAGGTCCGCGGGGGTGTTGGTCTGCCTGCGGTCAAAGACTACCATCACGTCATAAGTGTCTCGTTCCTTCGGGAATGGTGGGCCCCGACTGCAGTAAGACCATGGCTGGACATAGAATCCTTTATGGCCCCCGGCACCTCTCTGCGTGACCTTCTCTACCTCTCTATACTCAAGCCTGGCTCTGTTACACATCCTCTTGTTATGGGCTCCTCAGCTTTGTCTCTATGGACTACTACTCAAAGTGCGTATGCTTTGAACCAACCTCCTTCGCTTGCATTAGTCACAATGGACACGCTTAGCACTCTAATCGGCGACATCGACCTTTCTCCGTGGAAAGCTAAAGGTATTACCTGCGCATCGCAGTTGGTTACAAAGGAGGTGGTGAAAACCTTTTCAGATGTTCATCAAGATTATGGTCTTCCCACGTCAGAATTCCTCTCTTACATGAGGGTGTGTCACTGCCTCAGCTCACTTCTCTCCTCCAGAATTAAACTTCAGGACGAATTATTGAGGCTCTTCCAGCATCCTGCATTACTTAGCGTCAAACTACACGCTGTATTTACGATATTTTGGACGCTAAAACTACCTTCATTAAGTCCCCACCCTTATTAAAATGGGAAACCGAACTGGGGTCCTCATTTACCAGTGAGATGTGGGCTGGGGCAGTCCGCTTTATCTCCTCTAACTTTCGTTGTGTTACTCATTATGAGGCGGGCATAAAAACCTTGCTCCGTTGGTACTTCACACCTTATAGGTTGAGTATTATGTACCCTGGGGTCTCTTCATGTTGCTGGAGGTACTGCGGACAAACAGGCACCTTGCTACACATATTGTGGAGTTTCCCAAAACTTACAGCTTATTGGAGATCCATTTTTGATCTTATATTCCAAATTTCTGGCCTGCGCATTCAACCCGATCCATCTTTGGCCCTTCTGTTTTTGAATATTGCAACAGTTCCACCGACCTTTCGGCGCCTAGTAGGTCACATTTTATTGAGCGCTAAACTAGTAATAACTAGGCACTGGAAGTCCGCAGTTCCCCCATCCCTTGCGGAGGTCCTTCTGGTTCTCAATGCGTCTTGCAGGTACGAAACATTACTCCCAAGTACGTTGATGAGCCAAATTTAGAATTCACATACCTGGGCCCCCTGGAAGTCATGTCCTCACTATGACCCATGAACCTACTTTTACCATCATGCCAGGATGCCGCTGCGGGAGTGCCTGGTGGGACCCCAAGCCCCCCCCCCCCCCCTCTGTTTGTCATGTTTTCTTTAGCTTTCATTGCTTTTTCTGTGTTACCTCCTCTCACTCTTACTAGGCCCTTGGTCCTAGTGTTCTGATACCAACTGATACTAAGTCGGATCTCAGTTGATACCTATGTTGAGGCGAATGGAGGGTTTTGTGCCTCACCCTCATTAATGTTTCTGTATTTGTCTTATGCGGAGTATTGCATGCTCCCATTGATATTTCCATATTCTGTATTTTCCGTACTGTATGATGTACTTACCTAATTCTTCAATAAAAAACAATTGATGGAAAAAATGTTCTAAATCTGAGCACCACCTGCATGACCAGGCATCTACATGCAAAGCAGGGCTGTGGAGTCGGTAGATAAATTGTCGGACTCCGACTCCGACTCCTCAGATTTTGAAACTTCCGACTCCGACTCCTCGACTCCGACTCCTCTGTATTTAATATGCAAATACGAAGCTGTTCCACCAAGTTCTTCTAATCTCCTCTAGCACAGAGAGGTAGTTGAGCAGAAGCTGCTGCCTTCTCCTTTGTGTGCTGATCTTCTGCTGAAGATAGAGCAGTGGGAGGATCCAGGAAGGGGCAGGGGAAGGGGCATTTATTTTAAAACATGATTTTCCTAGTAGAATCCCATAGTCATGTTTAAAATTTAAGCTAACAATCTGAGTTTACATGTTTTATAGTCTTAGCGGAATGATAGCAGTTTTTCAAATGGTTTACAGCTTCAGTCTTGAACTATTGACTATCCATTCCCTTCACTTATACAAGTGTCTCCAGTCCTTAATCAGTTATCAGTGAGAGCGAGGATAACCATGGGTTCCCTGTAACAGCAGACCACAAGACAATGGAAGGTGTAAGTATTGCCGCTCCTTAAAGGGACACTGACAGGCTGATTTTCCAGCTAAAGATATATATATATACTGGTATTCATCAGAGAATTAGGAATAAAACTATACTAATGTTACCCCAGTTAAGCTGTACTTGTGTTTAAAAACATTTTAATCTGTATGCAAATTCACTATCTTTGTGCCCAATGGGGCAGCGTCTCCTGCGGCTTTGTGCCCAGCCGCGCCCGAGTACAGCTTCCCAGCGCTGTTCCCCTCGTTATTATTCACTGCACTGGCCTTTTTTTCAGGCTAGCCGAGCGCTGAATTCCTGCGCAGGCGCACGTGTAGAGTGCTGGCAGCAGCCTCGCCTGGCTATGCTGAGGCTGTGCCAGCTTTCTCTCTTCCTCCTCGCTACCTAGTCCTGTCTAGTGCTGCCAGTACTCTACATGTGCGCCTGCCCCTTGGGCACAAAGGTAGAGAATTTGCATATTGATTAAAACGTTTTTAAACACAAGTAAACCTCAACTGGGGGTAACAGTCGTCTAGTTGTATTCCTAATCCTCTGATGAATACCAGCAGATATATCAGCCTGTCAGTGTCCCTTTAACTGCATAGTAAAGCATATGAAAAGCATGCTTCTTTACGGTCACTTAACGTCTTTGTTTAGCGGTAACGTGACGCACTGCATGCATTGGCCTTTATTCTTACAGTAGAGAAGTAATTAATTATAACTTTATCTGAATTGGGACATTTAAACTTGCTTTTTTTTTATTCCAATTTTTTTTTATTCCAATTAAAATCTAGTAGGAGTCGGAGTCGGTCCATTTTTTGCCGACTCCGACTCCAGGTACCCAAAATTGCCTCCGACTCCGACTCCTCGACTCCGACTCCACAGCCCTGATGCAAAGCACGAGATACAGTAGAGTAGACACCTGAAAAAACATGAAAGATCTGAAGCTCCCCCTGCTCCGTCTTCTGCTGCGGTCTCGTTCTCTTCCTCCCCCTTTGGAGGGACAGGGCCACCTGGTACCCCGCAAAGACAGGATGTGACAGCAACACCACCACCACCAGCAATGTCACCCAGCATCTTCACACTGTCCTATGGAAGCATTCGGCTGTCCATACCCCAAACACTGGAGAGAAAGATGCCAGCATTTCAAAATTCCTGACCATTGAAATGCTGCCATTCTGTCTGGTGGAAATTGACAGTTTTAAAAACTTAATGATGGTGGCTGTCCCACAGTACATGGTTCCCAACCGCCACTAATTTTCCAGACAGGTCATCCCTGCCCTGCACGAACCAAGTGGCAAATAAAATCAGGTGTGTGCTGCGCAATGCTATCAGTGGCAAGGTCCACATAACCACCGATACGTGGACCAGTAAGCAACAGGGGGACGTTATATCTCCCTAACTGCCCACTGGGTAAATGTAGTGGAAGCTGGGCCTGGGGTGAAAAGAGGTTTGGCGCATGTCCTACCACCACCAAGGATTGCTGGATGTTTCTCGGTGCCTCCTGTTGCCGCCGCTGCCTCCTTCTAAACTTCCTTCTCATCTGGTCAGCGTAACACCTGCACCACCAACTTCAGCACAGACAGGGGGAAATGACAGCAGGCTGTTCTGAAACTCCTCTGTTTGGGAGAAAAACCCCACACCACGCAGGAGCTGTGGACGGGCATCAACGGCCTGGTGGTGTGCGATAGAGGGCGAAATCTCATAGCAGCTCTGGGCCTAGCCAGTGTGATGCACATCCCTTGACTGGTGCATGTGCTGAACTTGGTGGTGCAGAGGTTCCTGAAAAATTACCTTGAGATTTCAGAGCTGCTGCAGAAAGTGTGGGCAGTCTGTGCGCGTTTTTGGCACTCTCACCCTGCTGCTGCTCGACTGTCTGCGCTGGAGCGAAACTTCTGCCTTCCCGCTCACCGCCTCATATGCGGGTACCTACAAGGTGGAACTTCACTGTGCACATGCTGGAGGACTGTATAAGCAGCAGCAGGTGATAGGGGAGTTTCAGCTGCAGCATACACAGGTGAGTCGCTCAGCGGAACAGCACCACTTCATCACCAATTAGTGGGCCTCCATGCGGAAAGTGTGTGCCGTGTTGAGCTGTTTCGTTTGAAAAACGCATCCGCGATGATGGATAAGGATATGGCACAGAAGGAAGAGGAGGAGAGGAGTTATCAGGCCAGTCATCCACACGTGGCTCGGAGGGTGGGTTCCTGCACCAACAGCAGCCAGGTACACAACTGTCCAGTCAGGCACAGTTTTGGAGGATGAGGGGGTGATGATGAGAAGGAACAGTTTTCAGAGCACGGTAGCACCCAATTCAGCTCATGGCATCAATGGAGCGTGGCTGGGGGATTCAGAGGACACAGACAATACAGCTCCGACCAAGAACAGCTTGTCGTTGCCTCTGGGCATCCTGGCACACATGAGAGCGTACATGCTGCAGTGCCTGTGCAACAAACGCAGAGTTGCCCTGATTGTTACCAGTGCTAGTTACTGGGTGGCCACTCTGCTGGATCCCCACTACAAAGACAATGTGCTGTCCTACTTTCGTGACTGGAGCATGATCAGAAGATGCGTGAATACAAGCGCACAATGAAAGACGTGCTACTGACGTGTTCGTAACTGAAAGCAGGGGCTCAGTGGAAGCACGAGGCTGAGGAGGAGGAAGTCTCCAATGCAGCTGGGGCACTGCCACCATCTCAAAAGCATGGCCGAAACATAGAAAAACTTTGTAAGCAGGCCACAAAATCCAGCACCACCATCTTTTAAGGACCATCTTAGCAGGAGGCAGCATTTAAGCAACATGGTGGAAGAGTACGTGAGAACACGTCTCTGACTGATGGGTCTGCGCCATTTAACTTCTGGGTCTCCAAATGGGACACATGGCTCAGGCTTGCCCTTTATGCCTAGGAGGTGCTGGCCTGCCCTGCGGCAAGTGTATTGTCAGAACATGTGTTTAGCACAGCAGGGTGTGTCATCACAGACAGGAGCATCCGCCTGTCCACAGCCAATGTGGACAATCTCACGTTCATTAAAACGAACCAGGCAAAGATCCCACAGGACTTGACTGAACCTTGGGTAGAGTAGAGAAGTATGTCGTCCGCACTCAGCCATTGTTATACTCCATCGCAGTTTGTGCATTCTGTTTGCCATTACCCAATGTTTTGGAGCCTCCCCAAATAGAAAAAATTACAAAATTAGACAAAAAAATTATAATTAGTGTAGTTTACCTCCTCCACCTACATTGCCATGTCCACCTCCTCTTTCACTTGGACCTCCACCTCCTGGTTCAAGATTATTAATTGTTATACTCGCAAAGTAGAGAAGTATACTGGCCTCACCCAGCCATTGTTATAGTCCACCACAGTTTGTTCTGTTTGCCATTTCCCTATGTTTTGGGGCCTCCCCAAATAAAATAAAATAAATAAAATAAAATGATTAAAAAAAAAACAACACAAAAACCTACCACCTCTGCCTTTTTCACCTACACCGCCATGTCCACCTCCTCCTCCACCTGGACCTCCAGCTCCTGGTTCAAGATTATTGTCTGTTATATTAGCAGAGTAGAGAAGTATACTGTGGTGCACCCCAAAAAATGTCTATAGGTCACACACAGAATTAACAGACAAATAAATAAATAAATAAGAAAAATTAAAGAAAAAAAATACCAAAAACCAGTGTTGGCTACCTCCTCTGTCTTTTCCACCTACACTTCCACATCCAAAGCCTCCTCAACTTCCTACTCCACTTGGACCTTCGCCTCCTGGTTCAAGATTATTATTTTTTATTTTTATGTATTCTATGATACAGGTACAGTACAGGTAATTTCCCTATCCACATTTGTTCACAGGGCAATTGTCCTGCTCTTACCCCCATTTTGCTTCCTTTTGCAGTCCTCTAGCCCTTTCTATGACTATTTTACAGAGTCAAAGTTCGGGTCCCCATTGAGTTCAATGGGGTTCGGGGTCAAGTTTGGGTACCCAAACTAAACTTTGAGCCAATGTTCGGCCGAACAAGAACATTCACGGGTTCGCTCATCCCTAATCTGCACTTTTTCAATGTTTTTGACCAGCACCTGGGTTTGGCTCACAATAACTGATGGAAATAACTGACCAAATAACTGAAGTGGGAACTTACCCTAAGGGTACTTTCACACTTGCGTTGCTGGATTACGGGAGGCAGTTCTGTATGCATACGGAAAGCATTTGTAGACAGATCCGGATGCGGATCCGTCTCACAAATTCATTGCAATACCAGATCAGTCTCTCCGGTTGTCACCTGGAAAAACGGACCCGGTATTTATCTTTTTCACATTTTTAAAGGTATGCGCATACCGGAAGACCGCATCCATCAATGCGGTAATTTTAATGCCGGATCGAAATTAATGCTGGATCCCGCATTCCGAGAAGTGTTCTGGAATTTTGAACTGAGAAAATACCGCAGCATGCTCCGGTATTTTCTCCGGCCAAAAAACGTAAAAGTGACTGAACTGATGCATCCTGAACGGAACGCTCTCTATTCAGAATGCATTAAGATTAACTCATTAGGATGGAACTCAATACCGGAAAAGAATAATGCTAGTGTGAAAGTACCCTAAGTCAGATCTGCTGAAGGATCTGAAAGCTGGAAAAGTTCCCAGTACTAACGCAGTGCATACAGAGTCCAAGAAATGGAAGGCATCTAAGATGAAATGTGGACACAGAACTTCTGCTTTCTACCCCCCTCCCGTGCTATAATGATCTCATGGATCCATAGGTAGCACTGTGGAAAAAAAAAAGCACAAGCAGTAGATGGCAAGGTATGGTGGATATTTTTCACACCATGTGGATGAGATTTGTATATATCTCACCCATTGTGCTGATACTGTAAATTGCAAATAACGCACTCTTCAAAATCAGTGTGTGTAGCATAACAGAGAAACAATCTTTCATGGGCTGCACAAGGCAAAAGCAGTACAGGAATGAGGCTGTGAGTACATAACAGCAGCCTCCTGGATACACAAATTTTGGGAAAAAAACGTCACTCTAAGTTCTGTTGCATGAACTTATTTTATTTAGTTTTCAATCCATCGGGAAAAAGTTATATATAGCCACTGGCCAACGTTTCGGTCTAACCTAGATCCTGTTCACGGCCTTAGTCGTGGTAGAAAACTGTATGTAGGATGCCTCCTGTATGTAGGAAGCATCCTGTAGCAAGGTACAAAGTGACAACTTTCTCCAAGTTGATAATACGGAACTGGCTGCTGCTTGTGGTAATGGAGACATTGGGAGGTTGGGCGATTCTGCAGGGAGTCGACAAGGGTCGGAGAGATGTGAGTGCAGGCATCTGCTCACCGAAAGCTGCAGCAACCTGCATACACAGTGTTTCCTGGTAATAAAGTTATTTACCCTCCCTTCCATCAGAAGGAAGACATTCCCCATTTTGCTTTGATAGCAGGGAAAGGTAGGGATAGGTAGGGAAAACTCACAGCCAATTGCGCATGCGCCCCAGGGTAGTGAAAACTTACATCCCAGTGCACACGCGCAGCTAATGCTTGCTGGATCTTGTCTATTCTAGTGCCTAGGGTAGGAAAAATTCACGGCCAACTGCGCATGCGCCGAGGGTAGTGAAAACTTACAGCCCAGTAAGTTTTCACTACCCTCGGGCGCATGCGTAATTGTCCGTGAGTTTTCGCTACCCTAGGCGCGTTCACAGTTAGCTGCGCTCGCCTGCGCCAACTCCTACTCAGCCACTAAGTAAGCGAGCGGCGTGACACACCTGCGTCAGAACCAGAACCGAGCGGCTGCGTCAGAACCGGAAATGACGAGGGTAGAGAAAGTTCACGGGTAGGGAAAAATAACGGAAAACCGGCAGCTCCACCCAGCATGCAGAGATGCTGGTGTGGGCTACTCTCTCCTCTGCATAAAAGGCCGACGCCTGCATGTGCTGGTGAATTTCTTGTCTTCAGGCTTCCCTTGCTGTTCCCTTACTGTATTGAAGACACCTTTGGCTTTGGATTTCCTGATCTGGGCTTCTGCACTATCCCTGTTTAAGTGCGACGGTAGTCGCATTATTCTGACACGTTTCTTGCTATATAAGAATGGCTGAAATGCAAATACAGTCTCATGGACATTGTCAGAACTGTCCGCAAGCCAGTGTACTTTTTATTAAAGTACTAATAGGTTTATGATGTGTCATGCAGGGAGCATGTGTTACTTCCCCCTTGGGCACAATGTTGCAGCCATTGTCGCTGACCACCTTGCCTAGTTGGAGTTGGGAGGTGACAGCCAGCAGGATGTTTGGTGTTTGATGCACTTTAGCAACTGATTGGCATTGTAGCTACTCTCGCACAGTCCGATCAGCTATGGCAAAGCTTCACTTTATAGGAGGGAGGGGGAGCTTCTGATGGAAACGAGAGGATGTCCATAGAAGAGGATGTGGATAAGTAGTTAGTGAGGGAACCAGACTGATACAAACGTGGAGGTATCCTTAGATCCTGGCCTTGTTGTTTCGGTGCTGCTTTGCCGCAAACATTGACCCAGTGGGCTATGAAAGACATGAACTATCCCTGCCCATAACAGCTGCTCCAGGTTTCCAACATGGCATGCATCTTGCTGCACAGTGACAATTGCAATGAGTGGCCTACATTCTCTGGAACATGATGTGTGAGAAATAATGCCGGCTAGGCATCTTTCAGCGAGGCTGAATGCATGTCATCAGCTCCCTACAGGTAGCAGACTCTACTAAGTGGTATGGCAAATAAAATCAGCCAAACTGGAGACAGAGAGATTAATTGCAAATAGAGTAAAACTAACCGGAAAATATTCTTCAACTATATAAATGGTAAACATATAAAACTGAAGTTGGCTGCCTTTTATAGAATGATGAGGTGGGAGTTGCAGAGAGCGATGAGGAGAAAGCATTGAGGAAAATAAAATGTCAGATAAAATGCAGAATGTAAAAGTAAGTTTCACTTCAAAAATGGCCTGTCTGATTCAGAAAGAAGTGCAGCAGCGCCTTAAAAAGATTAAAACAGACAAATCGCTGGGAACAGATGGCATACAAGAGAATTAAGTAATGTCATAAGCAGACCCTTATTTTTGATATTTAAGGATTCTTTATTGAAAGGGAGTATTCCACAGGATTGGCGCTTATCAAATGTGGTGCCAATATTCAAAAAGGGGTCAAAAGCAAAGGCCAAAAACTATAGGTCGGTAAGTTTAACATCTGCCGTGGGAAAACTGTTTGACACTGGGTTCAGACCTGAGCGTTTAGAAGCCTATCGTTTTATGGGCGTTCAAGATGGGCGTTTAGGCGCGTTTTTTCAAGCGTTTTGGTAAATAGTGTAGGCGCGTTTGACGCGCGTTTATGTGATTGACTGCATAGTTGGCCAATGACCAATGATATAGTTTGGCCAATCTGAGTGCTTTAGAGGTGTGACATTCCATGGTGGCTGATTCAGCATGTTGCAAACTCTGTAAAACGCGCATCCATAGGCGCGTTTTACGCTGCACAAACGCCCGAACAACACGCCTATCGCGTTTCCCATTGAAGTCTATTGGCACCAAACGCTCGAAAAAAGCCCGAATTAACGCGAACATACTTGCTTATGCGTCGGACGTTTATAGGCGCCTACGAACGCGCATAAAAATGCGCAAGTGTGAACCACCCCCATTGGAATGCATGGTTCCTGTACTGTTGTGCGTTTTTATGTGCGTTCGAACGCGGCGTTTTACGCGAAAGTGTGAACTGAGTGTGAAGGTTTTCTAAGAGATGCTATCTTGGAGTACCTCAATGAAAATAAGCGAACAACGCCATGTCAGCACGACATCATGAGAGATTGGTCATGTCAAACTAATTTAATCAGTTTCTATGAGGAGGTAAGTTCTAGACTTGATTGCGAATCAATTAATGTTGTATATCTTAACATCTTCAAAGCATTTGATACTGTACCACATAAAAGGTTAGTATATAAAACTAGACATTAAACCCGTTACAATAGCGAGCGCTAAAACAGTAGTTCATAAACATTAGTAGGAACAGTCTATATTAAATGGCAAGGGAACTTGACCACACTGACTGGTGGCTGTGGCTGAGACTGCTGGCACTGACTGGTGGCGAGACTGGTAGCTGTGGCTGAGATTGCTGGCTGTGGCTTGTGGCTGAGACTGCTGGCACTGAGTGCTGGCTGTGGCCGAGACTGCGGGCACTGACTGGTGGCTGTGGCCGAGACTGCGGGCACTGACTGGTGGCTGTGGCTGAGACTGCTGGCACTGACTGGTGGCGAGACTGGTAGCTGTGGCTGAAACTGCTGGCTGCGGCTTGTGGCTGAGACTGCTGGCACTAAGTGCTGGCTGTGGTTGAGACTGCTGGCACTGACTGGTGGCTGACACTGTGACTGGAGGCTGTGGCTGTTCGACTACTGTTGCCGAGACTGCTGGTAGCAACTGGTAGGTCAGACTGCTGACAGGGGCTCCTCTCTATATGGCTGATAGTGCTGTGACTGACAAACAGAAATGGCTACTGGGACTGACGAACAGAAATGGTGGTGCTCCAACCTGCTTGCCGGTGCGCAGGTATGGGCGGTGTAGGCGGCATGTGGAATCGCCGTGTCCTGATTGGTTGGCGCACTGGTGTGAGCGGTGCAGGGGGCATGTTATTATTAGGGTTATTCCTGCAGTATAGAAATATTTTGGTAGAGTTAGTTGTGCATTGTGTGTGTGTGTGTCTATTACTCTTTTTACGAGGCAAGGTAACCAAAAAATGGCGGTTCTGGCACAGTTTTTATTTTTTGTTTTTTTTACAATGTTCACCTTACAGTAGATAATGTGATATTTTTATACAGCAGGTCGTAATGATGCGGCGATACCTAATAAGTAAAAATTTTTAATTTATTTAGGATTTACACAATAAAACTTTTTGGGGAAAAAAAATCATGTTTTTGTGTTTCCATTTTCTGAAAGCCATATTTTTTTTTATTTTTTGGGCGATTGTCTTAGGTAGGGTCTCATTTTTTGAGGGATGAGATGACAGTTTTAGTGGTACCATTATGGGGCACATATGACTTTTTGATTGCTTGGTATTACACTTTTTGTGATATAAGGTGATAAAAAATTGATTTCTTTTTGGCACATTTTTTATTTTATTTTTTTATGGTGTTCACCAGATGGGTTGGATCACATGCTATTTTTATAGAGCAGGTCGTTACGGACATGACGATGCCTAATATGTGCATGTTTTTTTAATTTTACACAATTAAAGCTTTTTTTTTTAAAAAATCATGTTTTCGTGTTTCCATTTTCTGAATTTTTTTATTTTTTGGACGATTGGCTTATGTAGAGGCTCATTTTTTGTGGGATGAGGTCACGGTTTGATTGGTGCTAATTTAGGATACATATGACTTTTTTGATCACTTTTTATACCATTTTTTGGGGTGGGCGGTGGGCAAAATTGCAATTCCATCATAGTTTTTCTTTTGATCATCATGCGGTAAAAGTAACATGATCCTTTTATAGATCAGGTCCTTACGGATGCGGCGATACAAACATGTTTAGTGTTTTTTATTTTTTACATTTTTAACCAATTATGTGTGGATATAGGAAGTTTATTTATTCTTTTATTTTTTGGACCCAGACCCACTTGGTTCTTGAAGATCCAGTGGGTCTGATGGCTTACAATACACTGCAGTACACTATAAAGTGTACTGCAGTGTATTGAACTCACACTAAGCCTAAAGAGACTCCTGCCTTTAGCAGAAGCCTAATCAGGCTTAGATATACCACGGCAAGCCAGATGCCTGTGAAGGTGTCCGGTTGCCATGGTAACCATCAGCCACAGCTCAGCGGCCCAATGGAGGAGGGAGCTCCTCCCTCAGTTTACCCTTTAAGCATCAGCCGCTTTCACAGCAGAGCAGTAGCCCGACGGTTAGCCCCTCCATACAGCGGTCCCTAAGGACCACGGCATGGAAGGTGTTAAACGGCAGACATCGGTGCCAGCACCGTTTCAAGCAGAGTGTTAGCTGTACATTACAGCTAACACACTACCCCGCTGCCGCTCTGCCATCCTGAAAGGCGGGGGTGCTGCGTGCTCTGCATCTTGAAAGGGGGTGGGGGGTGTTGTGTTGAGGGAGGGGCATTAACCCTTCAAGCATCAGGCCACTGATGTTATTTGAAGCAGTGTCGACACCATGTCCTGATTGGTCAGCACTCTGGTGCGGGAGGCCTGTGGAGCGCTGTGTGCCGATAGGTCCCCGTGTCGCGCATGCCCAGTGAAAAAATCGTCACACATGCACGGACACAACTCAGGCACACAGAGCTTTTACTAGGTAGGATGAGAATGCTTGGACTGAGAGAAAATGTGTGTATGTGGGTAGGTAACTGGCTCAGTGATAGGGTGGTTATTAACGGTACACACTCAGATTGGGTCACCGTCACTAGTTGGGGTACCTCAGGGGTCAATATATTTATTAATGATCTTGTAGTGGGGCTGCACAGTAAAATATAAATTTTTGCAGATGACACCAAACTGTGTAAAGTAATTAACATGGAAGCTATACTGTGTACAGTTCTGGGCTCCTGTGAACAAGGCAGACATAGCAGAGCTGGGAAGGGTTCAGAGGAGGGCAACTAAAGTAATAACTGGAATGGGGCAACTACAGTACCCTGAAATATTATCAAAATTAGGGTTATTTACTTTAGAAAAAAGACGACTGAGGGGAGATCTAATAACTATGTATAAATAGATCAGGGGTCAGTACAGAGATCTCTCCCATCTTCTATTTATTCTTAGGACTGTGACGAGGGGACATCCCCTGCATCTAGAGGAAAAAAGGTTTGTACACAAACATAGAAGAGGATTCTTTATGGTAAGAGCAGTGAGACTATGGAACTCTCTGCCAGTAAACGTGTTCAAGAGGGGCCTGGATGTATTTCTGGAGTGTAATAATATTAGAGATTATAATTATTAGATTTTTGAAGAGGTTGTTGATCCAGGGAGTTATTCTGATTGCCTCATTGGAGTCAGGAAGGAATTTTCCCCTTAAAATAAGGAAAATTAGCTTCTATCTCACAGTTTGTTTGTTTTTGCCTTCCTCTGGATCAACTTGCAGGATAACAGGCTGAACTGGATGGACAGATGTCTTTTTTTTCACCCTTACAAACTATGTCACTATGTATAGAAACTATACTTTTTTTTACATTGCACTAAATGGGAGAGAGATGGAAACGGAAGACTATATGTTTCCATCGGTTAAACATATTTTTATCCAGATACACCCTTTAATACACTTCAAATCTTTATTTAGGAAAAAAAGTTTCACAAAAACATACTTTTTTTGTTAAAAAAAACAGGCACAAACGGATTGAAACCTATGTACATCTATCAAACGTATATGTTAAAAAGGATAGGCAACAACAAAATTGCATACGTTTGTGTACTTTTTACTATATATCTAAATATATCAGCTTGACATACAGCAAAAACAAGATGTGAACAGGCCCTAACAAGTTTTCACATCTGCAACTTATTTTTTTATTTCAGCGTTAAAATTAACCGACTGTCTAGATTCTTAATATCACCAACCATCATTATAATATTTCCAGAACTCTCATAGAAGTTAATGGAGAGGTGGCTGCGCATGCTGCACTGGGGACCTGTGTCCACTATCCTGGGCATCACTCCACTCACTCTGTGTGTATTGGGGCTCATGGACATACTGGGAACTTAAAGGGGTTTTCCAGGATTTTAATATCCTCAGGATAGGCCATCAATATCAGATCGGCAGGGGAAATTGGTGTCGGACCCAAGGTCCGACAGCCAGGGCCCCCAGCCGATCAGCTGGTTCAAGGAAAAGCCACCGCCGATCAGATATTGATGGCCTATCCTGAGAGTAGATCATCAATATTAAAATCCCAGAAAAACCCCTTTAAAGTGGCCCTGGGGAAAAAATCGTAAAGTGTCCTCATGCTGCAAGTGGGTCCAAATTCACCGAAGGTGGGGCAACACAAGTAGGCAGGGACAACACATGTAGGCAGGGATATCAGAACTAGGCAGGACCTGCAATACTTTAGTGGAGCACAAAATACTGCCCCAGCAGAACCAAATAGCACAGTGCTGCACAATATACTGCATCAACAGAAGCAAATATCACAGTGCAGTACAAGATACTGCAGCCTTCACTACCGTATTCAAATTTATCACCGTCCTATGGTTGCATAGTAAGTGCCTGATACTCCTATTGATAATTAATGCTTAGAGCATCAGACTGTTATGTATCTTGCTGGCTGCCATAAGGGAGGCTAGGATGGCTTACCAGGAAATTTCCCTGTAGGGTCTATGGCCATTCTTCCCTGTTGGGGCTAGTATTCAAGTTAATTAAACTTTTCTGTGGTACTGCAAAGGTTACCTTCCCTCTTGCTTTCTGTTTAGCTGCTGACTAGAGTGCTGATCGACCCAACTATTTATTCTGAGTACTTTTTTCTACTCCTTTACCTGAGCTTACAGTGCGTGTCTATAGTTACCTATAAAGGTGTGATATTCTGTCTGACTACCTATGTATTGAACTCCTGTCTGACAACCGACTGACTCTAAGCTGCTTGCCCTGACCCAAGCCTGTTTCTTGAATTGCTCCATTGGTGCCTGCCCTGACCTCAGCCTATTACCGCACTACGAGTATTGTCTGACCCTTTGCTGCTTCACACCGGTGTCTCTGATCCCCATGGGTCAGCCACCATCTACACTAGTAGTATCTCATGAGGTGGAGGTGACCTGGTGGCTTCCCTATAATGAAGACCAGATCCCTGTAAAGGGGTTAAATGGTTAAATCCAGGATAATGCCCTTACCCTGGGTTAAGACCTGAGCGTTCTAAAAACGCGCGTTTTACGCGCGTTTTTGTCGCGCGTATTTCAGCGCGTTTTTGCAAATAGGAAACGCGCGTGAAACGCGCGTTCTTGTGATTGACTACTGTGGTGTCAATCACAAAACGCGCGTCAAACGCCCCAAAAGAAGCTCAAGTACTTGTTTATGCGTTGGGCGTTTTACAGCACGTTCAAACGCGCTGTAAAACGCTCAAGTGTGAACCACTCCCATAGGGATGCATTGGTTTTAATCTGTTGAGCGTTTTACAGCGCGTTTGAACGCGCTGTAAAACGCTCAGGTGTGAACCCAGGGTTAGAGATAGCCAAAAGTCTAACATGTTAGTATAAAGGGTCCACTTCCACTGCTTGTTACACTCTGTATACACACTTAGGCCACTTTCACAAAGTCAGGTCTAGTTCGCACTTCAGTGATTTGGTCAGTGAATTCCATCAGTGATTGTAAGCCAAAAAACTGAAGTGAATACAACACAGAAAAAAGGTATAAATAGAAATATTTTTACCGGTTATGTTTTTTTGACCTGCACCTGGTTTTGGCCCACAATCACTGATGGAAATAAACTACCAAATCACTTAAGTGTGAACAAGGCCTCGTGTTTGATCAGTGACTTCTATCGGTGATTGTAAGCCAAAACCAGGTGTGGATCCAAAATGCAACAGATGCAAATCTTTCCATTTTACCTTATATCTATGTAGCCTCCACTACTGGTTTTCTTATTAAAGGGGCTGTTTGCTTATTTCATACTAATATCAGATCGGGAGGGGGGCTTATGAGCACTGCCTTGTCTTCATTGTCTCCCTGCTCACCATTGTAGGCTGTTCAAGTGAAGAAGATGAAGTTGTTCCACTGAAGTGAATGGGACGGCGTGGTTGTAATTACACATGCTCACTGATGCAGTTCGGACAGCAAGCAGGTAAACAATGATGAGAAGGCAGCGCTTGCAAGAGCGCTGGTGTCTCTTCAAATTGGCCCCACCCACGATCTGATATTTATGACCGATCCTGAGGATAGGTCATTAATACAGAAAAAAAAAAAAAAAAAGCAGACAACCCCTTGTCAGAAAAAGTAGAGATATGAATGTATAAATTATACGTTTTAAAGAATCTTTCCACACAAAACTATATATCAAACTGTTCAGCTCCTTATGCTCTATAACAGTGATGGCTAACATTTTAGAGACTGAGTGCCCAAACTGCAACCTAAAACCCACGTATTTATCGCAAAGTGCCAACATGGCAATTTAACCTGAATACGGATATAGTATATCTTCCAAGAACTTTATCATTTAGCTATACTAGCCTGCCTACATTCAGTGCACTGCCTGTGTCGTTCATAGAGTGCCCTGCACTAATGGCAGGAAAAGTCTAAGGCATGTATACATACCATAGACTTTTTCCAGGGAATGGGTGCCCAAAGAGGGGGCTCTGTGTGTCGCCACTGGCACCCGTGCCATAGGTTCGCCACCACTGCTCTATAACATGCTGCCTGCATACTGCATTGTATTTTGTGGTGACAGGTTCTCTTTAAAGACAGCCAAATAATAAAACACACAAGGGGCACATTAGTTAACTGCACAGTACTCATTATCCAAACTTTAACCAAACTCTTAATAAGAGTAGAGTAAATCAATACTTCTAACTAGAGATGAGTGAAGCTTTGAAAAATTAGATATGGCGGATTCCCCGAAATTCAACAAAACATTTGATGTGTTGAATTAATTTGTCACAAATTGCAATAAAACAGGTATATCTAGGCCACTCTGCCTGATCATATTCATCCCACCTGGTGGCCCAATCTCAGTGTGAAGCCTTGGAACTGAGAGTGCAGGGAGAGTGTATTGACGACTACATTACATTCTAGTGCACCCACATTCATAGTTAATCCGTTCTGTAGGTACTGTGCAGTCAGTATTACAGGTGTAATTTATTGCTGTCTATATTACTGTGCAGTGCACCAAGAGTCATCATAGCCAATGCCTTCTGCTAGAAGCATACAGTACCCTTCAGTAAAGCCAAAAACCTGTGTGCGCCCCTGTAGGAGCTGTGTCCAAATGGCTTCTTTGTGGAATAAAATAAAAAAACGGAGGCAGCGTCAATAAAGAAGTGAAGTAAAAAATGTTCTTTTAATGCATGTTGCCCATCCCTTCTACATGTCAGGTCTAATTTACTGTTTTAGACTTAACTATGCAGTGCCCCAAGATCTAAGTAGTGGCCCCACGACAGTGAGTTGGGAGGGTGGCAGCAGTAACAGTAACAATAGTGGCCCCATGACAGAGTGGGGAAGGGGGGCAGCAGCAGTGGCATACAGCACAAGATGGTGGCAGATCACAGTAGTAACAGAACCCAAAAACAGTAGTGTGATAGCAAGCCCCAGCAGCATTCATAGCCTTTCAAAAATTGTACATGTACAGATCATTAGGCTCTTTGTAGGAATAGCAGTAGAGGCAGCAGGCATGTGGCAGTATCAGAATGGTGGCAGCAGCCCACTTTAGACAATATTCAGGTCAGGTGTGGCAGCACACGACAGTATGATCTTTGGTGGCAGATTGATTTATTCTGTTGCATCAGGCACAGGAGTCTGGAGATCCGGGTTGATCAACGTCTGATTCATCTTTATGAAACTCATCCCAAACCAGTGTAAGGGATCTTTTCTCTCCAGCAGGGCGGCGATGACAGATTCGCTTGCATACAGTACAGTTCGAATCAAAAGGTGCTTTATTTTACGTCACTCCAGCAATACAGGCAAGACCCAGTTAAACCTCACTGGGTCAAGTGAAGGACAGCAGCATAAAACATAAATTACACCAAATAATGTCCTGCCCGTATGGGCCTGGCTAACACAGCACAGTCTACCTCACCTTCAGAAAACACACTGAGATTCTGGCTTCTCCAGCCTGGTTCCAGGCACAGCTCTCTCAGACTGACATTCTGGGCTGTGTTTTTATTTCCCCTTGATGATCCCAGCTGGCTTTAGCTGAGGATCCCTCAGGCTAGGAGGAAAAACCTGTTCTGGAATGGGGAGGGTGGATTAGAAGGTTCCACTGGCTTCTACCATCCCAATCCATAAAATCCAGCCCATGAAGTATCAAAACTGTCTCAGCAACCTACACATTGCTGAGACCCTTGTAACAATTCTGGATTTTATTTACCTCACCCAGCTGAGGAACCTGGGTGGGATATATACACTCCCTCCAGGACTTTACCACATACTTTACCACATATGGCCCCCCTCTTCTCCAGACCAGAGGTCTGGGTATTTCAGGCCAGCAAACAGTGAACCCTGGACAATGCATCTGCATTTCCTTGCATCTTTCCCGGCCTATGACTGGGAGGGGCTGGAGAAGATCCAGCGTTCATGGTACATATCGGAACCAATGACAAAGTTAGAGGTAGGTGGAGAGTCCTTAAAAATGATTTCAGGGATTTAGGTCAAAAGCTAAGGGCAAGGACCTCAAAAGTAGTATTTTCTGAAATATTGCCTGTACCACGAGCCACACAAGAAAGGCAGCGGGAGATTTGGGAGGTTAAGAAGTGGCTCAAGAACTGGTGCAGGAAGGAGGGGTTCGGGTTCCTGGAGAACTGGGCCGACTTCTCTGTCGGCTACAGGCTCTATCGTAGGGACGGGCTGCACCTCAATGGGGAAGGGGCAGCTGTGTTGGGGAGAAAGATGGCTAGAAGGTTGGAGGAGTGTTTAAACTAGGGACTGGGGGGAGGGTAATTACATTATAGGAGGGGAAGAAAGTGCAGATAGAGACCGGGGGCAAGGTAGTGTGACTGGGGGAGGAATGGAAGGGGGGACTAGAACAGTTCAGAATGAAAGGGGTAGGGCAAAAAATATACATAAACCTCTCAAATGTATGTATACTAATGCCAGAAGCCTGACTAACAAGACTGGTGAACTGGAATTAGTGATGTGTGAGGAGGACTATGACATAGTGGGAATAATTGAGACATGGCTGGATGATAGCTATGACTGGGCAGTTAACATAAAGGGTTATAATTAGAGATGAGCGAACTTTAAAAAAAAGTTCGGCGTTCGGGTTGTGGTAAGTCGTGCATCCCGTTATGGATTCCACTATAGCGGCATATGGAATCCATAAGGGGCGGCTTCCACCAACCCGAACTGTTTAACAGCCGAAGGACCTGGGGTGACGTCACCGTCATGTGATCAGTGCAGGGGGCGTGGCTCAGCACTGGATTTGATCCCGTGCTGAGCCACGCCCCCTGCACTGATCACATGATAGTGACGTCACCCCAGGTCCTTCGGCTGTTTAACAGTTCGGGTTGGTGGAAGCCGCCCCTTATGGATTCCATATGCCGCTATAGTGGAATCCATAACGGGATGCACAACCTACCACAACCCGAACGCAGAACTTTTTTTTAAAGTTCGCTCATCTCTAGTTATAATCTGTTTAGAAAGGATCGTCAAAACCGGAGAGGGGGAGGGGTCTGCCTTTATGTGAAGTCCTGTCTAAAGCCCACAATTCGAGAAAATATAAGTGAGGGACATGAACATGTGGAGTCACTGTGGGTAGAAATACATGGTGGCAAAAACAATAATAAATTAATTTAAACCACCTAATATAACAGAGTCAACAGAAAATCTATTACTAAACGAGATAGACGAGGCGGCAAATCATAATGAAGTCGTTATTATGGGGGACTTCAACTACCCAGATATAGACTGGGAAACTGAAAGCTGTACATCCCATTAAGGAAACAGGTTCTTGGCAATAGCCAAAGACAATTAAATTTCCTAACTGGTTCAGGACCCAACTAGAGGGACGGCCATACTGGACTTAGTATTAACCAATAGACCTGATAGAACAACAGATGTGCAGGTTGGGGGACACCTAGGAAATCGTGACCATAAAGTAATAGCCTTCCATTATCCTTCAAACCAGAGTTTCTAAAGAGAGAACAAAAATACCAAACTTCATAAAAGCAAAATTTAGCCAACTAAGCGAGGCCATAGGCCTAACTAACTGGGACAAAGTCCTTAAAAATTAAAATACAACCACAAAATGGGAGATTTTTAAAAGCATTGTAACATCTAATTGTGAGAGGTACATACCTTATAGGAATAAAATGCTAAGAAACAATAAGAAACCAATGTGGATAAATAGAACCGTAAAGAAAGCAATAAATGACAAAAAGAAAGCATATAAATCACTAAAACAGGAGGGGAGCCAGGAAGCACTGATAAACTATAAGGAAAAAAATTAGAATATGTAAAAAAAAACTTATAAAAACTGCCAAACTAGAAACTGAGAGATTAATTGCCAAAGAGAGTAAAACTAACACTAAAATGTTCTTCAATTATATAAATGGTAGAAAATATAAATCTAAAGGAGTCGGCCCTCTACACAGCAATGAGGGGGGTGTTGCAGAGAGCGACGAGGATAAAGCAAAACTATTAAATATTTTTTTCTCCACTATATTCACTGAGGAAAATAAACTGTCAGATGAAATGCAGAATGTAAAAGCAAATTCCCCATTAAAAGTGCCCTGTCTGACCCAGGAAGAAGTACAACAGCGACTTAAAAAGATTAAAATAGACAAATCGCCAGGACCGGATGGCATACACTCCCGTGTACTAAGGGAATTAAGTGATGTCATAGCCAGACCTTTATTTCTGATATTTACGGACTCTATACTGACAAGGAATGTTCCACAGGATTGACGCATAGCAAATGTGGTGCCAATATTCAAAAAGGGTCCAAAAACAGAGCCTGGAAATTATAGGCCGGTAAGTTTAACATCTGTTGTGGGTAAACTGTTTTCTAACAGATGCTATCTTGGAGTATCTCAATGAAAATAAGCAAATAACGCCATATCAGCATGGCTTTATGAGGGATCGGTCATGCCAAACGAATTTAATCAGTTTCTATGAAGAGGTAAGTTCTAGACTTGACAGCAGCGAATCAATAGATGTCGTATATCTGGACTTCTCCAAAACATTTGACACTGTAACTCATAAAAGGTTAGTATATAAAATGAGACTGCTCGGACTGGAGAAAATGTCTGTATGTGGGTAAGTAACTGGCTGAGAAATAGAAAACAGAGGGTGGTTATTAACGGTACACACTCAGATTGGGTCACTGTCACTAGTGGGGTACCTCAAGGGTCAGTACTGGGACCTATTCTCTTCAATATATTTATTAATGATGTTGTAGCAGGCTTGCACAGTAAAATATCAATTTTTGCAGATGACACTAAACTGTGTAAAGTAATTAACACTGAAGAGGACAGTTTTCTGCTACAGAGGGATCTGGATAGATTGGAGGACTGGGCAGAGAAATGGCAGATGAGGTTCAACACTGACAAATGTAAAGTTATGCACATGGTAAGGAATTATGCAAGTCATCCGTACATACTAAATGGTAAAACACTCGGTAACACTGACATGAAAAAGGATCTAGGAATTTTAATAAACAGCAAACTAAGCTGCAAAAACCAGTGTCAGGCAGCTACTGCCAAGGCCAATGAGATAATGGGTTGCATCAAAAGGGGCATAGATGCCCATGATGAGAACATAGTCCTACCTCTTTACAAATCACTAGTCAGACCACACATGGAGTACTGTGTACAGTTCTGGGCTCCTGTGAACAAGACAGACATAGCAGAGCTGGAGAGGGTTCAGAGGAGGGCAACTAAAGTAATAATTGGAATGGGGCAACTACAGTATCCTTAAAGGTTATCAAAATTAGGGCTATTCACTTTAGAAAAAAAGACGACTGAGGGGAGATCTAATATCTATGTATAAATATATCAGGGGTCAGTACAGAGATCTCTCCCATCATCCATTTATCCCCAGGACTGTGACTGTGACGAGGGGACATCCTCTGCATCTGGAGGAAAGAAGGTTTGTACACAAACATAGAAAAGGATTCTTCACGGTAAGAGCATTGAGACTATGGAACTCTCTGCCTGAGGAGGTGGTGATGGTGAGTACAATAAAGGAATTCAAGAGGGGACTGGATGCATTTCTGGAGTGCAAAAATATTACAGGTTATAGCTACTAGAGAAGGGGTCGTTGATCCAGGGAGGTATTCTGATTGACTGATTGGAGTCAGGAAGGAATTTTTTCCCATTAAGTGGGGAAAATTGGCTCCTGCCTCACAGGTTTTTTTTGCCTTCCTCTGGATCAACTTGTGGGAAAAAGGCTGAACTGGATAGACAAATGTCTTTTTTCGGTCTTATATACTATGTTACTATGCTCCACTTTGAAAAAAACATTTTGCAGGGAGAGAAACCACCTGGTCACGCTCGCTTTTTTCTCCTTTTTTTGCTTCATCCAGGTTAACGGAGCGTGGTCTGTCACTAACACAAAATTTCTCCCCAGCAGATAATATTTAAGTGACTCCAGATTCCACTTAATGGCCAGACACACTCGTTCCACTATGGCATAATTTTTTTATGCTGGGGTCAGTTTTCTGCTCAGGAACATGATTGGGTGCTCTTCCCCATTTACTATTTGTGACAGGACAGCTCCGAAACCCGTGTCTGACACATCCGTCTGGACCAGAAACTCTTTTCCGAAATCTGGGGAAATGAGCACTGGTTGTTGACAGAGGGCGGACTTTAAGTTTTGAAAGGCCCTTTCTGCCCCTGGGGTCCACCTCACCATGACTGACTGAGAGCCCTTCGTTAAGTCAATTAATGGTGCTGCCATCGAGGCAAAATTAGGCACAAACCGGCGTTAGTACCCGTTATGCCCAGGATGACCCTGACTTGTTTTTTTGATACCGGCCTAGGCCAGTTTTGTATCGCCTCTACTTTATCGATCTGTGGTTTAACAAGCCCTTTACCAATAATGTAGCCCAGGTACTTTGCCTCCTCTAGACCTACAGCACACTTCTCGGGATTTATGGTTAATCCTGCATCACTAATGGAGTCTATCACGGCCTGTACTTTCCCGAGGTGACTTTTCCAATCAGATGAAAAAATTACCACATCATCAAGGTAGGCGGATTAAATCCATCAACCTTTGAAAAGTAGCAGGGGCTCTATGTAACCCGAACGGCATCACTGTGTACGGGAACAGCCCCTCTGGAGGAGAGAATGCCAACTTTTCTTTTGCCTCATCTGCTAAGGGTATCTGCCAATACCCTTTTGTAAGGTCTAGGGTCGTAATGTACCTTGCTTTCCCAAGCCTCTCAAATAGTTCATCTACTCTGGCATGAGGTACGCATCAAATTTTGACACCTCATTTAGTTTTCGGAAATCATTGCAGAACCTCCAGGTCCAATTGGGCTTTGGGATTAACACAATAGGGCTTGACCACTCACTGGTAGATTCCTCAATGACCCCTAACTCAAGAAAGCGCCTGACCTCAGAGAACACTGCCTTTCTGCGTGCTTCCGGTAACCTGTTTGGCTTGAGATTCACCTTACTGTGGGGCTCAGTTCTCAAGTAATGTTTTATCAAGTGGGTGTGGCCTGGTAGATCAGAAAACCTTCTTCTGTTTTTCTGTAGAAACTCCTTTACTTCTTGTTTCTGGTGCGCTGACAGGGCCTCACAAATTTTTACTGGGGGAATTGGTTGCGACCCCTCCTTAACCACGGTCTGGGTGGCTACCAATGACTCCTTGTCTTTCCATGGCTTGGTTAGGTTTACGTGATAAATCTGAAAAGGCTTTCACATTCCTGGTTGGTGCACTTTATAGTTCACCTCACCTATTTTCTCCACAATCTAGTAGGGACTCTGCCATTTTGCCAGAAACTTACTCTCCACAGTGGGAACTAAAATCAGGACCCTGTCCCCGGGATTAAAACCCCTTATCCTGGCCGATCTGTCATACACCCTGCTTTGGGCTTCCTGAGCTCTTTGTAAGTGCTCTTTAACAATGGGCATTACAGTCACTATCCGGTCCTGCATTTGGGTCACATGCTCGCTGACGCTTTTATAGGGCGTAGCCTCAGTCTCCCAGGTTTCCTTGGCCACATCTAGTAAACCCCTTGGGTGTCGGCCATAAACCAACTCAAAGGGTGAAAACCCGGTAGAAGCCTGGGGTACCTCTCTGATTGAAAACATAGGGTAGGGTAGGAGGCAGTACCAGTCACGTCCATCTCTTTCTACTACTTTCCGTAACATCTGCTTCAGGGTTTTGTTGAATCTCTCAGCCGTCTGTTTGTGTACACAGATGCACGAATATGGGTAATTTTGAACAACTTACAAACCTCTTTCATTACTTTAGACATAAAGGTGGTACTCTGGTCTGTGAGGATTTCCTCAGGTATCCCTGTGCGGGACAACATATAAAACAACTCTCGGGCAATATTTTTGGATGCCATGTTTCGCAGGGGCACTGCTTCCGGATACCGAGTGGCACAGTCCAATACCACCAAGATATACTGGTGTCCTCTAGCTGATTTTACAATGGGACCCACCAAATCCATCACAATTCTTTCGAAAGGTACCTCAATGATGGGGAGAGGCACCAAGGGACTCTGAAAGTTGGACGCTGGGGTACTTATCTGACAGGTGGGGCATGACTCAGAGTACGATTTTACTTCCTCGTACACTCCAGGCCAGTAAAACCTTTGTAGTACCCTCTCCTGTGCTTTGCTCGTCCCTAAATGACCCCCAAATACGTGATTATGGGCCAGGTCTAACACCATACGTCTATAAGATTTAGATACCAGGAGCTGCTCAACAATTTTGTTGTTGCATTTGACAAAGCGGTACACCAAGTTCTGACTCATGGCAAAATGCGGAAACTTCTGGTCAGCTTCTGGTTCCTGTGGTACACCATCTATCACGGTAACATTTGCTCGAGCATTCACAAGAGTGGGGTCTCTCAATTGCTCTGTACCAAAGTTACCTCTGGACACCTCTAAGTCCAACACATTTGGCTCGGATGGGGAAGGTTCCTCTTCCCCTGCTAACACTTGAAGAGAAAGGGGGTGTCGTCACCTTCATCATCACATGTCCCCACATTTTTAGTAGACATTACAGTTAATATGATTCGTTCATTTTCCACCTCATCGGCACCATTGTTTTCAGTGGACTCCTCCTTTAAACCACTGGGTTCAAGATCCACCTCACTACAAGGATTATTTAAAGGGAAAAGCACAGATTCTGCAGAAGTTTCTGGACTGTCTGCAGGAATATGTTTCTTCTCCCACAACTTCCAAAACAAGGGGAAGTCCCGGCCCAATATCACATTATGCATAAGTCTCTTTACCACGCCGACTTCGTAGGTCACCGTCCCAGACAGAGTCTCCAGCTTAACCCGAGCCACCGGGTATGATTTAGCGTCCCCATGGATGCATAACACATTTACGCTTTTGTCTGGCACATAATTCCCAGCCAAGAAGCTGGCATGCACTAAGGTAACCAGACTACCGGAGTCCAACAGAGCCTTGACGGAACAGTCATTTATCACCAGACTACACATCTGTGGTTCAGTTTCTAGTCCTGGTGAGGCCGCACACACTGGCATAGCACACAGCAACTGTCTCCGGCTACCTGCATATACAATTATTTGTAGTGGATGGCACTCCTCAGTGAAGTTTTCAGGGCTCAGTAGTAAATTCAATACGGATGTGAGTAGATAACACGGCACTCGTATTAGAAATAGTCAAGGATAATTAATTTATTGTCCATCCCAAGAATAATTCATATGACACTGGCCTAGTGTCATATGAATTATTCTTGGGATGGACAATAAATGAATTATCCTTGACTATTTCTAATACGAGTGCCGTGGTCTCTACTCACATCCGGCTACCTGAACAATCCATGGGCTTTAAGGTAAGAGGGCAATGGGCAGCAATGTGTCCCCACTCTCGGCACCTCCAGCACTGGAGCATCCCAAGTCTCTTTGGTGAAGAGACGTCTCCGGGACCATACTGTCCGTGGGACTCAGTCTTAAGCCCATGCCCAACCTCTAGAGCCCTGTTCCCTTTTGCACCCTTCCACACACCCCCTACAGCCGGAACTCTCTTACCCACAGAAGACACGGGTCGGGTACTCTGGGCAGGCGTGGGTGCAGCAGGAACATCGCGGAGGTAGTCCTCAGTTGCCAGGAATCTTTCCACCAGGTTGACGAGCTGGTCTTCAGTTTTGGGGTCTCCATGTCCGACCCACCGCTGTAGTTCCGCAAACATCTGAGAACGGGCTGGCTTATCCATGGTGTACCTCCACATATGAACCCTCCGGGCACGAACAGCCGGGGTAACGCCCAGGCGAGCAAGGACCTCCATTTTTAATTTGGCATAGTCCTGGACATCCTGCTCCCTGAGGTCATAGTAGGCCTTTTGCAGTTCCCCTGACAGAAAGGGTGCAAGGACCTCGGCCAACTCTGCTATGGGCAGTCTCTCTCTCTCCGCCACTCTTTCAAACACGGTCAGGTAGGCCTCGATGTCACCAGGCGTCAGTTATTGCAAGGCTCGCTGCACAGCCTTCCTATTGAAATACTCTGGGAGGCTTACTGCCCCTTGTTGAGCCGGAGTTACAACAGGCTATCTGAGAGCAACAATATGCTCCATCAGCAGACGATTTGTTTCCTGCTGCCGAGCCTGGGCCTCCGCCTGAGCCTGCCGTTGTGCAAATAAGGCCTCTTCATGCCTTTTCTGTTGCTGTGCCATAGCCTGTTCATGCCTCAGGTTAGCCTGCACCAGCTTCCTCCATTGTATTAGATGGATGTTGCAAAGTTGTAGCCGCTTTAACCCAGGACATAAAGCACCAAACTGTTACGCCGTTGCCCTTAGCAACTTAATTCTGCCTGCATCCGACACCATATGTAAGGGATCTTCTCTCTCCAGCAGGGCGGCGATGACAGATTCGCTTGCATACAGTACAGTTTGAATCAAAAGGTGCTTTATTTTACGTCACTCCAGCAATACAGGCAAGACCCAGTTAAACCTCACTGTGTCAAGTGAAGGACAGCAGCATAAAACATAAATTACACCAAATAAAGTCCTGCCTATCTGCCCACAGCACAGTCTACCTCACCTTCAGAAAACACACAGAGTCTGGCTTCTCCAGCCTGGTTCCAGGCACAGCTCTCTCAGACTGACATTCTGGGCTGTGTTTTTATTTCCCCTTGATGATCCCAGCTGGCTTCAGCTGAGGATCCCTCAGGCTAGGGGGAAAACCTGTCCTGGAATGGGGAGGGTGGATTGGGAGCAGTGGCGGATTAACATAGGGGCGTTCGGGTCGGCAGCCCCAGGCCCGGCATCACTGCGACATACTGCGGCGGGGCACAGGAGCGCATAGTTCCCTGCCCCGCCGCCGATCAACACCATAGGCTTCAGGCCTAGTAGGCCTGAGGCCTATGTGGTAGTATATTCCCGATGCAGGCGTGCGTGATGACATCATCACGTGCCTGCGCCGGGACGCAGGACAATGAGGATTGCGCGCTTGCGGCCTGCCTCACCATCCCGAACCCAGGTAAGTATTAGCTTTTAGTTGTTGTTTTTTTTTCTGTGTGTGCCTTTAGGGGCCAGAGGAGGACATGGGGGCAGTTTGGGGGCAAATATTTTCATGGGAGGGCAGTGTGGAGGCGAATTACTTTATGGGAGCAGTGTGGGGGAAATTACTATATGGGGCAGTGTGGGGGAAATTACTATATGGGGCAGTGTGGGGGAAATTACTATATGGGGCAGTGTGTGGGAAATTACTATATGGGGACAGTGTGAGGGAAATTACTATATGGGGCAGTGTGGGGGAAAGTACTGTATGGCGGCAGTGTGGGGGAAAGTACTGTATGGCGGCAGTGTGGGGGAAATTACTGTATGGCGGCAGTGTGGGGAAATTACTGTATGGGGGCAGTGTGGGGAAATTACTGTATGGGGGCAGTGTGGGGAAATTACTATATGGGGCAGTGTGGGGAAATTACTATATGGGGCAGTGTGGGGAAATTACTATATGGGGCAGTGTGGGAAATTACTATATGGGGCAGTGTGGGGAAATTGCTATATGGGGGCAGTGTGAGGGAAATTACTATATGGCGGCCGTGTGGGGGAAATTACTGTATGGGGGCAGTGTGGGGGAAATTACTGTATGGGGGCAGTGTAGGGGAAATTACTGTATGGGGGCAGTGTGGGGGAAATTACTATGTGGGGGCAGTGTGGGGGAAATTACTATATGGGGGCAGTGTGGGGGTGTTGCTATTAGGGGACATTATTTTTGGGGACACTATACAGGGATTATTACCTGGAGCACAATATAGGGTGTTATTATTACTGGGGGCACTCTATGGGACATTAAAACTGCTGTAGACACTATAGGGACCTTTCAGGATAATTTATCAAACTGTTGTAGTAGAACTGGCTTAGTTGCCCATAGAAACAGATTCCACCTTTCATTTTTGACATCTCCTCTGAAAAATGAAAGGTGGAATCTGATTGGTTGCTATGGGCAACTAAGCCCGTTCTACTTTACAGCAGTTTGATAAATGACCCCAAATATGAAAACCTAACATGTCTGTGTAACAAACCCTGTAGAGACGAGATGCGGCTGAAAGAATTTGTCATGTCGGTCTGGGTCAGACGGAGAAGAAGAGGAAAGAGAAGTTCTACATGACAGGAGATATCCCTGGATGTAAGAGGTATGTGGTGCTGTATTCTCACTGCTGTGACCTACATCTCATCTTCTCCCCTAAGTCTTTTTTATTATAATTATATTGTAATTTGTCACCTGCAGTCCTATGTAACAGCCCAGATAACAGTGATAACTTTCTGTGTGCAGATAATGTAGTAGATGTTCCTTATGTAACACCCCACATAACACAGTGAACTATTGTGTTATGTGGGGTGTTACATAGGACTGCAGGTAACATCTATAACATCTGTACTCAGAGAGTTATGAGATGGTGTGGCTCCGACTCCTGGCACCCCTGCCAATCCGCTGTTTGAGGAGACCGTGATGTCCCAGTGAGCGCCGCAGCCTCTTTGCTCAGCGCTGTCCATTTGATAGCACTGCGCTTGGTATTGCAGCTCAGCCCCAATCACTCAGATGAGACAGAGCTGCGCCTGCAGCTAGGCCATGTGAACAATGAATGTGATGTCCTATGGCATAGGAAGAGACTGTAGCGCTCACGAAGCACCGCAGCCTCTTCATACAGAAAACGTAAACTTAAAATGGAGGGAGGGGCCCGAGTTGGGTAGACAGCCCCGGGCCTATCATGCACTTAATCCGCCCCTGATTGGGAGGTCCCACTGCCTCCTACCATCCCAATCTATAAAATCCAGCCCATGAAGTAACAAAACTGTCTCAGCAACCTACACATTGCTGAGACCCTTTTAACAATTCTGGATTTTATTTACCTCACCCAGCTGAGGAACCTGGGTGGGATATACACTCCCTCCAGGACTTTACCACACACTTTACTACACTGTCTAAAAGGTACCTACTCTTAGTAACTTATTTGATTGACAGGACTGATCCCTCATAAACCCGTGCCGATAAGGTGTCAGGCTAGTTCCATACTAGCGGCAAGGAGCTCCGGCAGGCTGTTCCGGCGGGTGAACAGACTGCCGGATCTGTACTGCCGCTAGTGCACGCGTGAGGCACAGATCTGGCAGACTGTTCATCCGCCGAAACAGCCTGCCGGAGCTCCTTGCCGCTAGTGTGAAAGTAGCCTTATACACCTATTTTCATTAAAATACTCCAGGATAGTATCTCTTAGGGAACCGTCAGTTAACCCCAAACAGATGTTAGACTTACTGGCCTATAGTTTCCAATACTTTAAATATGTCATTTGTAAATATGTTAATATTTATACTAAAATAAATTACCTTGGTACTCTAACGACATCCTCATGTGACCATGGCACGTGCAATCTGTAAATAGTAGATTTCATTTCTGCAAAGAGTAACTACACATTAGCAATGCTTATCCATGAAAACGTAGCACGTGGGTAAAAATAGTAATTACTTTATCTTTTTAAATCTGTACACATACTAATATTGTATTTATACAAATTATTAGAAAGAAATATTATGTAATTCTTTTAGTCCTGCATTCTATTGTTCATAAATTCTGTCAGTTGAGAATAATCTGGAATGTCATAAAACAGAAAGAAGATAATTAAACAAAGTTACATTCTGAAATTTCTGTTATAAATGCTTTGATGATATAGCAATTTCTGTTTCAAAGGGACTTCCCCAATATAGGAACTGCTGGAAGCTCCATAGAGTGTAGCTGATATAGCACAGATCTTTCAAAGTTTTTCTCAGAATTGTGACACTCCTAGACATCTATTGTGAGAAGTGGGATAAATGTCTGCGTAGTTGTGCTACTGAAACTGATATAGATCAGTTTTTTTTGGGGTTGTTACCTATTAGATTCATCCTATAGGTAACTGCAGATATTAATTACTCACCATGTCTGCAGGCTCACATAAACAACAGCAAATAACATTCCAAATTGATGTGTTGTGTATGGAAACTAGGAATGTAGGATATAAAGGCATGAGTACCATGCACCACCAGAGCACTAAGATTTTGTTTTCAGTGGAAGGAGGGAAAGGAGATTAGAGAAGACCCAATGCTGTCCTGGGACCTTGACAAACAACTTGCAGAGCCGATAGTATGTGTCCTGACAAAAGCAGTGAATCTGTAAAGTATGTAAAAGGAAAAAGGACATCTGCACTTTTATATGATGCTATGGAAAGCAGGGACATATGCAAGACAGGTTCAAGGTGCAAGGAGATTGAGTTAGATCATCATTGTATAAAATGTATTGATGCAAAATGAATATGATTAACTCCTGCAGCCTTTCAGTAACCCCTTCGGGACCCTGCCATTTTTAACCTTAAGGACCAGGCTGTTTTTTGCAAATTTGACATTTTTTGTCATTTTATGTGGTAATAACTTTGGAACGCTTTTACTTATCCAAGCCATTCTGAGACTGTTTTCTCATGACACATTGTACTTCATGAAAGTAGTACATTTCAGTCAATATTTCTTTTTTTTTTTTTTTTTATAACAAAAAAAAAAAATGGAACAATTTGCAACTTTCCAAATTTCAATTTCTCTGCTTTTAAAACAAATAGTGATACCTCATATAATAGTTATTACTTTACATTTCCCATATGTCTACTTCATGTTTGGATCATTTTGTGAATGCCATTTTATTTTTGGGGGACACTAGAAGGCTTAGAAGTTTAGAAGCAAATCTTGAAATTTTTCAGAAAATTTCCAAAACCCACTTTTTAAGGACCAGTTTAGGTCTGAAGACACTTTGGGAGGCTAAAATAATAGAAACAACCTCAGAAATGAACCTAAAAATGAACCCATTTTAGAAACCCTTTAGGAAAATGTAGATGACATTTAAGAATTTAACTTTTTTGGCAGATTTTCCATTTTTATAAAAAAAATTCTGGTAACAAAGCAAGGGTTACCAGCCAAGCAAAACTCAATATTTATTACCCTGATTCTGTATTTTACAGAAACACCCCATTTGTGATCGTAAACTGCTGTACGGGCACAAGGCAGTGGGCAGAAAGAAAGGAGCGCCATGCGGTTTTTGGAAGGCAGATTTTGCCGGACTATTTTTTTTTACACCATGTCCCATTTAAGGCCCCCCCTGAGGCACCCCTAGAGCAGAAACTCCAAAAAAGTTACCCCATTTTGGACACTACGGGATATTTTAGGGTACATATGATTTTTAGTTGCTCTATATTACACTTTTTGTGGGACAAGGTAACAAAAAATAGAAATTCTGAAATGTCATCTCCATTTGCCATTAACTCTTTTGGAACACCTAAAGGGTTAACAAAGTTTGTAAAATCAGCTTTGAATACCTTGAAGGGTGTAATTTCTTAAATGGGGTAACTTTTTTGGAGTTTCTACTCTAGGTGTGCATCAGGGGGTCTTCAAATGTGACATAGCAATTTAAAATTGTCCCAATGAAATCTGTTTTCCAAAAACCATAAGGCGTTCCTTTCCTTCTGCACCCTGCCATGTGGCCATACAGCAGTTTACAACCACATATGGGGTGTTTCTGTAAACTACAGAATCAGGTCAATAAATATTGAGTTTTGTTTGACTGTTAACCCTTGCTTTGTTACTGGAAAAAATGGATTAAAATGGTAAATTTGCCAAAAAATAGCTGCTTTGGCAACGTTTTTATTTTTTGCTATTTACAAAGTTCATCTGACAGGTTAGATCATGTGCTATTTTTATAGAGAGGGTTGTTGCGGATGCGACAATACCAAATATGACTACTTTTTTGTGTTTTTGTTTCAGTTTTACATAATCAAGCATTTTTAAAAAAAAATTATTTTTTTAGTGTCTCCACATTCTGAAAGGCATAGTTTTATTTTCATTTTTTGGGCGACTGTCTTATGTAGGGGCTCATTTTTTGCGGGATGAGATGACAATTTGATTGGCACTATTTCGGGGTGCTTATAACTTTTTGAGCGCTTGCTATTACACTTTTAATAGTGTAAGGTGACAAAAAATGGCTTTTTTAACACCGTTTATATATTTATTTTTTACGGTGTTCATCTGAGGGGTTAGGTCATGTGGTATTTTTATAGAGCAGTTTCTCACTGACGCAGCAATACCGAATATGTATACTTTTTTAATTTTTTAAGTTTTACACAATAATATAATCTTTGAAACAAAAAAAATCATTTTAGTGTCTTCGTAGTCTGAGAGCCATAGTTTTTTTATTTTTTGGGTGATTGTCTAAGGTAGGGGATCATTTTTTGCAGGATGACGGATGACGGATATTTTGGGGGCATACGCCTTTTTGATCACTTGGTGTTGCACTTTTAGCTATGTAAGGTGACAAAAAAATAGTTTTTTTAGCACAGTTTTTATTTTATTTTTTTGAAGGTGTTCACCTGAGGGGTTAGGTCATGTTATATTTTTATAGAGCCGGTCGATACGGATGTGGCAATATCTAATATGTATACTTTCTTTTATTTATTTAAGTTTTATACAATAATATCATTTTTGAAACAAAAAAAAATGATGTTTTAGTGTCTCCATAGTCTGAGAGTCATAGTTTTTACATTTTTTGGGCGATTGTCTTAGGTAGGGTATCATTTTTTGTGGGATGAGATGATGGTTTGATTGCCACTATTTTGGGGTGCATATGAGTTTTTGATTGTTTGCTATTACACTTTTTTTTTGACACTTTTTTTTTTTTGCGGTGTTCATCTGAGGGGTTAGGTCATGTGGTATTTATATAATGCAGGTTGTTACAGACGTGGCGATACTTAATATGTATACTTTTTTATTTTTTTAAGTTTTACACAATAATATTTTTGAAAGAAAAAAAATGTTTTAGTGTCTTCATATGCTGATAGTCATAGTTTTTTTATTTTTTGGGCCATTGTCTTAGGTAGGGTATCATTTTTTGTGTGAGGAGATTTGATTGGCACTATTTTGAGGTGCATACGACTTTTTGATGGCTTGCTATTACACTTTTTGTGATGTAAGGTGATACTTAATAGGTCTACTTTTCTTTTTTCCCTATTTTTTTTACTTTATTTGGGGAAAATAGACTTTTTTTACTTGAAACTTTTAATTTTTTGGGGGGAAAACTTTCTTTTAAACTTTTTTTCACTATATTTTTTGTCCCACTTTGGGCGTTTGATCCTATTTACAATGCATTCCAATACTTCTGTATTGGAATGCATTGGCTGTAAGTGTAAAACAGTGTGTATTAAACATACAGCTTCCTGCCTGTGAGATCCAGGGGGCTGGATCTCACAGGCTCTCCCCCAGAAGGCAGCCACGATGCTGCCTTCCCTGCTATCGGGTCCCCATCACAGCAGCACGGGGACCCGATGGCAGCTCTAATCCCCGCTCGACATCGCACGTGCCACGGTCAGCGCTGACTGCGGCACATCAAGGGTTAATGTGATGGCATCGGTGATCGGGCGGGTGCAGGAAGTAAATGTACGTCACGGGTCTTTAAGTCCCGGACAGAAATGACGTACATGTACGCTATGGGTCCTTAAGGGGTTAAACATCTTTTTATTGATTTTTATTTCCAAATAAATGTACATTAATACACAAACAAATTTGATCTGAAGAGAAATCAACACAAAGTGTTTATATCCTTCATTTGGATATAACAGTTCTAGAATTATCTTACATAACTCCCTCTCCTACTCTTCCATTCCTCCTAAAGAAATTATTCCCTATGCAGCCACTCCTCAAGTCCCACCCTCTTCTGATATATCCTCCTAGTATAGTTCTATTGATATTCCCTGCATGGCCATATTTCCTCAAACCAAAAGGAACTAGAGGCTTAAATAACCTTTAGTATTGCCAAGGTGCCCTTCAGATCTTCTATCAAGTACCAGGCGAAAGCTTGAAAGGTCCCAACACCCTTGAGTATTCTGAACATGGAATGTATTCTAGAATAAATTGTTTTCACGTTAGCTATAGTTTCTTCCCCAGTGTCCCAGGTTCTTTAAGGGACTCGAGCAATTCAAGATGGAAGATATGCTTGAGCTGCCAAATCACTACATCCATGCCCGGAATAACCAAAGTCAGCCATTGTGCCAACAGAGATCTTTTGGCTATCATCAACAGCTTGTGTCCTATAGGAGGAAAGCCCCTATTCCAGTATCATCCTCTGCATGTAGGATAGCTAGGGATGGTGTAATAGCTCCTTGAAATCTGCTGATTTTATTCAGTATTTGTCCCACTTGTACCCAGTACCCCTTCAATTTTTGGCAAATCCATAGGCCATGATATAAGTCAGAGTTTGACATGCCATTAGCCTATCTGGTTCCCCAGGAGACCTGGGGAGATCAAATGCATATACTGGTGTAATATTTTAATATGAGTTTCCCTCTAGTTCTCGTTTATTATTACTTTATATAAAGCTGCAAGGCCTTTATGGGCGAGGTTTGTGGCCTCTTTCTTGCCTAGTATCTGTCCCCATTTTTTAAATAACCCTTTGGGGTCTGTGGTCCTCCACTTGTCCCTCAATGCCTGATAGAATGATGTTATTGATGGTCTGCCAGTGTATTTAATAAAGGAGACAAAGTCATTAGGTGACCATTTCTGGGACATGTCTCTGACTAGGCTTCTACCATAGTTCCTAACCTGCAAATAGGGGAAATAGTTGGAACCTCTCAGTCCCCACTTCTTTTGCAACTCGGACAATGTTGCCCAACGTGGTTCTTTCTCATGGAATAGGTCTCCTATTTTTCTAACTCCCTTGCTTACCCAGTGGTTCAAGATCCTATTATTTCTTCCAGGCTCAAAGGTTGGCTTTTTTTGTCAAGGGGAGGTTCTTAGAGAATTGGTATGGTAGGTGGAAATGCTTACTAAGGACCTTCCATGCTATTATTGGTATCTCTGAGAACTAAGAATCTCTTAACAGGAGTCGGGAGTCCCAATATTTTGGTGTGTAGTAAGACAACTAAATTCCAAGATCTGGCCAGTTGTTTCAGAATTAGGTTAGAGTAGTATGAGGTATTATTAACCCAATCAAGGATATGACGACTAATACATGTCAAGTTATAGCCCCGTATGTCGGGAAAATTTAGCCCACCATGTTCCTTTTTCAGCTTTAGCTTCCCCAGTGAGATTCTTGATCTTTTTCCATTCCAAATAAATCTAATTAATCTACTCTCTAGCAAATGTATATCTGCATGGCGTAAAAGCAGTGCGATAGTCTGAAGGGGATACAATAATTTAGACATACACATCATTCTAATTAAGTGACACCTTGCCACCTGTCCAAATCGTTCAGTATTTTGGATATCAGGATAGTGAAATTTAGCTCATACAAAGAGTGTGGTGATCTCCTTACTTTAATACCGAGATAAGTAATGTGGGACCTGACCTGTGTAACATTAAGGTGAGGTGGGAATTTAATTGGTTGTCTTATCTGGGACTAGGGACATCAGTTCACATTTAGAAGTGTTCACCCTATAGCCTGAATAGTCACCAAAACATTTTAGAGCCTCAAATATCCCCCCTACTTGCTCTTCTGGTCTCGCCAGGAATAGCACTACATCGTCAGTGAATAATGCAGTCTTTAATTGTCTATTACCTACCACTATACCCTCAAACAGGTCAGATTGGCACATATGTCTGGCCAAACCAGGCATATGGACAAATTGGCCATCCACTAGGTTAATCCTTGCCCCACTGTCAATAAATATTTAAATTCCCATAGTTTTGGAGTCTAGCGCCACCTTGGCAGGCAGGAGAAATCAGGTACTACCGATAAATGACAAAGGTACATTTTTAGATTCCCCACCACCAACACCACCAAGAGTGAGAAGAGGACTAAACACATTTGGTTTTTTTTCCCTTTTCACCTTGACGTTTAACATAAGGACATACGTTAACAAAATGTCCCCCATTACCACAGAAAAAGCAGAGTCTTTTCTTAACCCTAATGTTTTTATTACCAGGTCCAGAAGTGACTTCCCCCTACTGCATTGGCTGATCATCAAACATGAGCTCAAGTGCCTCCCTATCCAAAATGTTGGAAGAGGCCGCCTCTCCATATGATAGTGCATCCCGAGCGAGAGCAACCTTAGACCTCTCCCTCAGGCGTCTATCAATACATATAGCCAGAGACATGGCTGCCTCCAATGACACTGGATATTCGTGAAATGCCAATGTGTCCTTCAGGTTCTCGGATAAGCCTTAACAGAATTGACTGCGGAGAGCTGGGTCATTCCACTCAGTATCAGTTGCCCATCTCCTAAATTCAGAGCAATAGGACTCAGCAGAACGTTCTCCCTGTCGTAAACCACGCAACTTAGTCTCGGCCAGGGAGACCCGATCTGGGTTATCGTAGATAAGCCCCAGAGCTCTGAAAAATGCATCTACCGGTCTGCAAAGAAAAAGCCCAAGACCGAGCATCACCTTTCAGTAATGAAATAATAATCCCCACTCTTTGACTTTCGTCCCCAGAAGAGTTAGTACGTAGTCTAAAATATTGTTTCCACGACTCCCTGAACCGAACAAAGTTGTCACTTTCCCAGGAAAACCTATCCGGGAGAGCAACCTTAGGTTCCGGGCAGGCCTGGTTCCCGCTGCTGGAAGCCGCCACCTGTGGTCTCTGAAACTGCGAGACGGCCGTGCAGAGGTCAGCCACCTCCAAAGATAGTCCCTGCAAATGATCGACCAATGCAGAAACAGTATCCATCGCTGCACTGACACAAACAAAATGACGGTCTAAGGCGGTTGATAATGTCACAAGTATATGGGAGGGGAAAACACCAGAACACACACAGACGAAAATAGACAGGTGTATAGGCCTCAAAGCTAAGGGAGAGGGATGGTGACTTCCTAGGAATCCCAGGACTCCTGCCAATATGAGTAGACACTGAAGGTTGGAATACTCATACACCGGAACCTAAGCCCTGGAGACCCTGGAAAGCCCTAGGAGTGATAGCAGGGAATGAGAGTACTGGTTCCATCCCAGATGAAGGAACGAGTGTCTCCCTGAGGCCTAGAAATCAACTAACAGTAGTAAAGAACAAAATGCACTTAGCTTAAAGCAGAATGGAGGAGCAGGAGATCCAAAGGCACAGCACACCAGCTCAACTAACTCCAGCAGGAAATATCAACCGCATGGTAAGCAGTGTGAGTGAGAACTAAATAGGGCCTCAGTAAATACTACGAGCTGCACCTAACAAGAGGTGTGATCATACCAAACAACAACACTGCAAGGAGAAAACAGAGAGACTGTCAGATACCCTCACGTGGATGTAGTATTTCTGGATTTTGCAAAGGCTTTTGATACTGTCCCTCCTAGACATTTAATAGGTAAAGTAAGGTCTATAGGCTTGGAAAGTATAGTTTGTAATTGGATTGAAAACTGGTTGAAGGACCGTGTCCAGAGAGTTGTGGTCAATGATTCCTATTCAGAATGGTGTTTTAAGTGATGTACCCCAAGTTTCAGTGCTGGGTCGTCTATTATTTAATCTATTTATTAATGATATCGAAAACGGGATTAAAAGCACCATTTCTATTTTTGCAGATGACATTAAGCTATGTAGTACAGTGCAGTCTATGGAAGATGTCCATAAAATACAAGCTGACTTGAAAACTCTGAGTGATTAGGCCTCAACTTGGCAAATGAGGTTCAATGTGGATACTGTACTGCATAAAAGGTTAGTATATAAAATTAGAATGCTTGGACTGAGAGAAAATATCTGTATATGGGTAACTGGCTCAGTGATAGAAAACAGTGGGTGGTTATTAATGGTACACACTCAGATTGGGTCACTAGTGGGGTAACACAGGAGTTAGTGTTGGGCCCATTCTCTTCAATATATTTATTATCTTTATGATCTTGTAGAAGTGTTGCACAATAAAATATCAATTTTTGCAGATGACACTAAACTGTGTAAAGTAATTAACACTGATGAGGACAATTTACTGCTACAGAGGGATCTGGATAGATTGGAGGCTTTGGCAGATGAGGTTTAACACTGACAAATGTAAGGTCATGCACATTTGAAGGAAAAATACATGTCATCGGTACATACTAAATGGTAACACACTGGGTAACACTGACATGGAAAAGGACTTAGGAATTTTAGTGGACAGCAAACTAAGCTTCAGAAACCAGTGTCAGGCAGCTGCTGCCAAAGCCAGTAAAATAATGAGTTGCATCAAAAGGGGCATAGATGCCCATGATGAGAACATAGTCCTACCACTTTATATATCACTAGTCAGACCACACATGGAGTACTGTGGTCAATTCTGGGCTCCTGTGAACAAGATAGACATAGCAGAGCTGGAGAGGGTTTAGAGAAAGGCAACTAAAGCAATAACTGGAATGGGTGGACTACAGTAAGATTATCAACATTAGGGTTATTCACTTTAGAAAAGAGACAACTAAGGGACGATCTAATTACTATGTATAAATATAGCAGGGGTCAGTACAGAGATCTCTCCCATCACCTATTTATCCCCAGGACTATGAAGAGAGGACATAGTCTGTGTCTGGAGGAAAGAAAGTTTGTACACAAAAATAGAAGAGGATTATTTACGGTAAGAGCAGTGAGACTATGGAACTCTCTGCCTGAGGAGGTGGTGATGGTGAGTACAATAAAGGAATTCAAGAGGCGCCTGGATGTACTTCTGGACTGTAGTAATACTACAGGTTATAGTTACTAGAGATGGGTCGTTGATCCAGAGAGTTATTCTGATTGCCTGATTGGAGTTGGGAAGGAATTTTTATTTCCCTTGAAGTGAGGAAAATTTGCTTCTACCTCACAGGGATTTTTTTGCCTTCCTCTAGATCAACTTGCAGGATAACAAGCTGAACTGGATGGACAGATGTCTTTTTTTAGCCTTATAAACTATGTTACTATGTTTAGTGCCTCCCCTCACAGTATGATTCCCCCTTAGTGACTTCTTTCATAATATGAGCTTTCCCTTAGTGCCTCCTCTCACAATATGATGCCTGGCAGTATGATCCTCTTCTGACCCCAAAGAATAATGCCCCACATTGCCTCCACTTTAAATACTCACCTTCCCCACCATCAATTCACTGCTTCTTCATCAGTGATTCAGCGCTGGCAGACACGACAATATCATGCACGCCGCGCTGAGCCACAAACAGCACAGTGCGGAGCAAACCTCTGCTCTGTGCCATGTTGCCTGTGGTTCAGTGCAGCAGGCATGATGACATCATCGCATCGTGCTTGCCCGCACAGAATCACCGGGGGCAGGTGAACAGTGAAGTAGACAGCCGACTGCTTCCTGCTTCACTAGTTTATTCAACTGTATCTGTTCCCCAAGGACACAGATACAGTTGAGAGGAGGGGTCCGCATAGCTGGCCACCACAGTCCAGACTCAGACTGCGGTCTGCCAGTTGAGTACCTCTGCTCTAGAAACTGAACATGAGTGCTATACATGGTAGAGCAACAGCTTGTGCTCAGCCTGCCTGCTTTTACAAAACTCAATGCAAGCAATGTTTGAATGTATTAAGTATTTCTACAGTGTCCTGAGATCTGATCAGGTCACATGAAAAGATTTTTTTCTTCTTACCAGTGTTAGGGTATGGCCAGGTTTTTGCATGCAGTTTTGGAAGCAAAATCAGGAATAGATCATAAAAGGAGAAAAGGTATGCTCTTTTTTCAATTCCCTCCTGGTTTTGTCTTCCAAAACTGCATCAGGAAACCTGACTGTGTGGCACAAGCCAGTGTCTGAATATAACACAGACACCTTTGCTGTTCCTAAAATCACCTGTCCTGTTCTTACTCCCTGGTTGGGAAGTTTAGTTGGTGGGATCGTTGTATGAACAATCCCATGGACGTCTGATTGGCCGCAATGAATCCGATCATTATCTCACACATACATGCCACTTTAGACCAGAAGGGAGTTCAGGGAGAGTAAACCTGATTGACTGGACTCACAAAAAAATTGTGATCAATCCTCTACATTTGAGCCATATCTCGGAGAGATGAGAGAAGAAATAAGAGAAGGGGATTTATACTGATATAATAAACTGGTGAGGCCCTTATCTCCTTAACCCATAAAACCGTATACTGTATATATGGCGTTATGTGCCTGCAGGTGTAATGTATCAGGCCTCTGCTGTGACCCTGCTCCATACACGGCGGATGCTGACTGTTTCATACAGCCAGCACCTTGCTGCACTGACGGGGAGTCACGATCACGCCGCCCCCATCATTTAACCCCTCAGATACCACGATCAACTCTGAATACAGCACCTGTGAGTGAAGGCACATGGATGCGGTTCCTTCTGCCTTCCAATCGGAGCCCCCGCAGTGAAATTGCGGGGCTTCGATCGGTTGCCATGACAGCCTGGATGCTTCTGAAGCGATCCAGGCCTGCGATTGCATTCTCCATGCTGAGCTATGCACGAGGCACAGCTCAGAATGGAGGGAGTAAAAATCCTATTCACCCTAATAGATCTCTATTAGGGAAGGTGAATAAGAGGGGGGATCAAAAGATCCCATGTACTAGCACACTATGGGGGATAATAGTAAAGAAAAAAAAAAAAAGGGAAAATTGTTTTTTTTTTAATGTAAAAAAAACCCACCAATATATTAAAAGTTTGAATCACCCCCCTTTTCTAGTTTTACATATAAAAATATATTAACAATAAAAAAAGAAACATATTGGGTATTGCCTCATCTGGAAATGTCTGAATTATTAAAATATTTTTTTTTAAAAACTCCTGTGGTGAACGCCGTAGCAAAAAAAAAAAAAAAATGAAAAACACACGATTAGCCATTTTTTTGTCATCTTGTCCCCCCAAAAAATTGCATAGCGGTAATCAAAACGTACATACTACAAAAATGGAATCAATAAAAACTACAGTTTGTTATGCAAAAAACAAGCCCTTATATAGCTCTGTAGAACAAAATACCCAAAAGTTATGGCTGTCAAAATATAGCGGTGCAAAAAAAAAACTAAACGGTTCAAGTTTGGTATCACCGCATCGTATTGAGCCGCAGAATAAGAACCTCAGGTCATTTTTAGTACATGTGATGTCAAAACCCCCAAAATCTTCATGGAATTCATTTTTTTTCCACGTTTTCCAATACAAGATATGGTAAATTAAATGGTGGCATTAAAAAATTCATCTTGTCCTGCCAAAAAGAAATCCTCATATAGCTATGTTAACTGAAAAATAAAAAAGGTATGGCTATGTGGAGGAAAAATAAAAATTGCAAAAATTCAAATAGGCCCGGTCTTTATGAGGTTATAGGAGCCCACGAGAGCCCCTACAAGTGCAATGGTTATGTTGTTCCCAATATCTATCAAACAATAGGCATACAACAACTCCGAGGCCAGAAAGTAAACATTTGGTACATATTAGGTTGTTTTTACATCACATTTTATTCCCATGTTTAACCCCTTTAGTACCAAGCCACTTTTTACCTTAAATCCCAGGCCGATTTTTGCAAATCTGACAGGTGTCACTTTATGTGGCAATAACTTGGAATGCTTTTACTTATCCAAACCATTCTGAGATTGTTTTCTCATGACACATTGTACTTCATGACAGTGGTAAATTTGAGTCTATATATTTCACCTTTACTTATAAAATAATCCAAAATGTACCAAAAATTTGGAAAAATTCACAATTTTCTAAATTTACATTTTTCTACTTTTAAAACAGATAGTAATTCCTCATAAAATAGTTATCAGTCAACATTCCCTATATGTCTGCTTTATGTTGGCATCATGTTGCAAATGTAATTTTATTTTTTTAGGATGTTAGAAGGCTTAGAAGTTTAAAAGCAATTTTTTAAATTTTCAACAAAATTTCCAAAATCATTTTTTTGAGCACCAATTCAGTTAAAAGGGATTTTGAGGGGCTTACATAATGGAAACCACCCATAAATGACCCAATTTTAGAAACTACACTCCTCAAATTATTAAAAACTGAAGTTTCAAACTTGAGGTGTTCCACAAGAATTAACGGAAAATTGAGGTGAAATTTCAAAATTTCACTTTTTTGGTAGATTTTTTGGTATTAATTTTTTCTTGCAACACAGGAAGGGTTAACAGCAAGATAAAACTCAATATACATTACTCTGATTGTGCAGTTTACAGAAATACCCCATATGCGGCGGTAAACTGCACTATGGGAACGTGGAAGTGGTCAGTAGGAAAAGAGCGCCATATGGATTTTGAGACCACATTTTGGAAACTACACCCCTTAAAGAATATATTAAGGAGGGTACTGAGAACTTTGACCCCCTAATAGTTTTACATAATTTGGAAACACTTGGCTGTGAAAATGAAAAGTTTCATTTCTTCCAAGAAAATGTTGCTTTAGCCCCAAATTTTTCATTTTTACAAGGGGTAACAGGAGAAAAAGCACACCATAATTTGTTACCCATTTTCTGAATACGGCAACACCCCATATGTGGTGGCAAACTGCTGTGGGGGCACATGGCAGGATTCAGAAGGAAAGGAGCGCAATACGGCTTTTGCAGAGCAGATTTTGATGGATTGGTTTACGGGTGCCATTAGTTTTTAGTTTTTAAGTGATTGTCTTATGTGGGGCCTCATATTGTGCGAGATGGGGTGATTTTTCCATTGGTACCATTTTGGGGTACATAAGACTTTTTGATCGCTTGGTATTACACTTTTGTGAGGCAAGGTGAAAAAAATAGCTGTTTTGGCATAGTTTTTTTTTTTTTTACAGCATTCACCTGAGGGGGCATATAATGTGATATTTTTATAGAGAAGGTTGTTACGGACACGGCGATACATAATATGTCTATTGGTTTTATTTTTGTTAAGTTTTCACACAGTGAAAGCATTTTTGAACATAATAAAATCTTGTTTTTGTGTTGCCATTTTGGGGTACATAAGACTTTTTGATCACTTGGTATGACACTTTTTGTGATGCAAGGAGAAAAAATGGCTGTTTTGGCACTGTTGTTATTTTAGTTTTTTTACGGCGTTCACCTGACTGGGTGGGTCATGTGATATTTTTCATAGATATTTTTATTACTTATTTTTTAACTTTATTGTTTTGTCCCACTCTGGGACTTCCATTTTTCAGGGTCTGATCCCCTTTACAATGCAGCACAATACTTCTGTATTGTAAAGCATTGGCTGTAAGTGTATTACCAGTGTAATACACTTACAGCCTTCCTACCTGAAAGATCCAGGGGGCTGGATTTCACAGGCTGACACGGATGGCAGCCACAATGCCAGCAGGATACTGCAGCAGTGCAAGGGTTAATGCGCCGGCATCAGTGTTTTCACCGATGCCGGCGCATACAGCAGGGGTCCGGCTATTAGTGACTGACGGACCCCTGCAGCTAATCGGGCGGGTGCAGCTCCTGAGCCCGCCCGATGATTGCTCCGTAGCTGTACGGTCAGTGGTGTATCTTGGTTTTGTGCTGCCCTAGGCGAGACTAAACTCGGGCACCCCCCTAATATAAATTTGACCCACCCCTTCCAGTCAAGGCCAAACCCCTTCCTCTGTAAACCCCACCCCTTCCTCTTTAGGCTCCACCCTTTCTTGTTAGAGCTTCACATCTTTCTGCATTTAGAAGTGAATAACGAAGGCCAATATTTTGTGCTTTCTGTACCAAATGTTGCATCTATTATTTAAAGAGAATCTTTAGATATAATAATATAAAGTGTAAATTCAACCACTTCAAAGATCAGTCATCCATGATCCCCAGATCCCTCTCCCCATAACAGTGCCATCCACAGATCCCCCCCTAAACAGTGTGCCATCCACAGATCCCCCTCCCCATGACAGTGTCTTTCACAGATACGCGCCCCCATAACAGTGCCATCCACAGATCCCCCACCCATGACAGTGTCATTCACCGACCCCCCATAACAGTGCCATCCACAGATCCCCCACCCATGACAGTGCCATCCACAGATCCCCCCCCATGACAGTGTCACCCACAGATCCCCCCATAACAGTGCCATCAACAGATCCCCCCCATAACGTGAAAACTCAGATCCGATGGTATATTCTAACCCCCAGGCAAGCGTCCCCGTCACCATGGGAACGCCTGGCTGGGGGTTAGAATTTACCATTGGATCTGAGTATACCGGCATTTTGCCGCCCTAGGCAAATGCCTTGTTTGCCTTGTGATAGATACACCCCTGTGTACGGTGCTGGGATTTGTGACCCTGTTTCCAGTGCCAGAGTATCCTACATATGTTAAAGTGATGCTTGCTGTGTACCCACACTGGATCTTGGTGTTTGTTCCTGCCAATGAAAAGAATATAATAAACTCTCTAATAATCAAAGCCACCTTTTGAAAAAAGGGGATAGGCGAAACATAAAATACATATAGAAAATGTAATAAAATAAAAAAATTGATAATAGAATGTGCTGCCAGGGTTTGCCAACAAGGGTTCCAAGTTTAAGTTCAACCTAGAGAAAGGTACCACCAGCAAAGTCTTTGCATGACAGTAATTCAAGAATAGAGTGAATAAAGCAGATTTAGCCCAATTCACCTACAACCCAGAGAAGGGGCCAAAATCATTGACCAAAGCAAGGAGGGTAAGACCATCATCACATAAAGGGGAACTTTCTCAAAGAAAGTGGCCCTATGGCAAGAGTAAAGAAAAGTTGGTTAAGTAAGCAGCCCTGTTGCATTCCTCTTTTTAAATGAAAGGCATAAATACAATTAAATTGGTTTGGACCCTAGCGATGGGTACAGCAGGTCACTAAATTCCCAGAACGGGGGCCAAAATTCAGGCTAATAAGGAGTTCTCATAAAAACTGCCAGGTGACAGAATTACCATATTTTTTTACCATAATATATTTATTAAAAGTAATGTTTAAGTATTTTCATTTTTTTTAATTCCTGGAGAGCCCTTTAACATTCCCAGCAATGTAAAACACCCCCTACCTGAGCCCACTAGTCAGAAGCCAAAAAAAAAGGTTTGTATTGTATAGCTAGCCTGCCACAGCAGATACAGCCTGGGGATAGTGAGGGTATACATAATATACATGGCGGAGGTGATGGTGGACAGAGAACAAAATATGATATGTACAGAGGGGAGTGGATGGCGGACAGAGCGGGCATACAGTGTAAACAGAGTGGAGGTGATGGGGCAGTGTGTATTTAGAGAGTAGCGTTGGGCAAAGTGAAACATTCAAAGCAGAATTCGGTATGTAGAAAACTTCGATTTGCAATGAAGCCAAATTTCCTCTTGCTTCGGGGTAACAAATCAGGTTTTCCTAAAATGGCGGCTGAAAGGGATTTTTAACCTTGCTATTAGATATATATTATATCAGGCACTGCCACTTGTATAGATCACTGCCACTTGTTAAAAGACAGGTAATTTCCTCAGAAGACACATCCCCCAGAGGGCTCTTAATTCCTGTATGCGAGCCCACCCCAGCAGACATTGAGACTACAATAGATGACACACAGTTATCACTTGGAAATACAATGGATAGCAGGATCCTCATGTACATGACAGCAAGCTGTATTGAGTTTAACTTGTTAGCATCTAGACTACCATTGTAATATGTAAAATACCCTTTCATGTATTGTATATGGCAGATACCAGTATTGTTTACCGACTTCCCTAAATTAACATGTCATCTGCTGAACTGAAGTTGGTATTCCCACCCCAATGTCCTATAAATACATGTACTATGAAATAAAGACTTCAGATCTTAACTGTCCAAGATTGAGTTCTGGACTGTTATTATCTCCCAGCTGGAAGAGAGAGTATTCACTGAAGGGGATAATTTATCGGTGGAGGTCTGATGCCTCATTGTATGACCATCTCATAACCACCTCAAATGGGAAAGAGCTAACAGCGGCTACACGGGTTACAAAGCAAAAGTAAGTAGTCCGGGAAAGCGAGATGACCCATAATGCTGTGAAGCCAGCCAATCCGCAGATAGCCATCTCTTGTGATGTCACAACCTTATAAAACCCTGATCACGTGTGGTCCCCGCCATTTCACTATGAGCTGAGGATAGGGAGAGATGTGGCAAGTGCTCATGTTCTAGGTACAGTGTTGCTGAAAAATGCTTTTGAGACTGTAGGAAGAGCGTAGGGAGACTGCAGGTTGAGCATATTTGCCGTGTGCATCATGTTCTAGTGCACCCACATTCAGAGTTAATCCCTTATTTTAGAGATACAGTTACGTTATGTTCATATTCCAGGACAGATTATTTTTTTGCCCTGTGCAGTGCAGAGAAATTTATAACAATGCCTTCTGTTAGCTGTTACGTTACATAGCAGCAGTGTTAGGCGATAGTTAAATATTTTGCCGTGTACATGTGTGCAGTGGAATGAAATTGATTATAGCGAATGCCTTCTGTTAGCTGTTGCGTTACATAGCAGCAGTATTAGGCCATGGCTAAATACTTCGCCCTGTACATGTTGTTGTGGAAATTTTATTAGGATGTGTTTTTAATATGTCATGTTTTGTCATTATGTCTCTCAGTGTCTATACCATTGGAGTGGATATCTTACTGTGGATGTATTGAACAATCAGCTGCCAGGCGCAGAGGTCTCCACTGGCAAACAGTCTATGTGCTAAGCACTGGGCTGTGGGCCAGGGGGAGACTGATGAAGCTGCAGAGCAGTGTTGTCTTGGGAAATGTATGTGCGCCAGCTAGGGCCCCCACCCAAAGTGCGGATTTATTGGCTTGGCGTGGATGCATTTATTAAGAGAACAATATACGGAAAGGAACGTGCATTTGTTATTTCCAGTGCGCCTGATCAACCGCTGGAGATGGTGACGCTGTTCCTCTAAGTAGGCCCACATAAGAATCCTAGTGAGCCTTGTTGAGCATGGGTCACTGATCAGTGCTGAACAAGACTCCACCTAGTAGTGATTGAGAGAAATGTTGTGTGTCATCACTTCCTGTATGTTTGTACTGTACATGAAAGGAGTGGTCAGGTGTTGGGCCTGCCCTTTCCTATTGTTATCCCTTTTGTCTATGTAAATAAAGAAGCAGTCTGGGCGAGAGGGCAGTCTCACCAGGGCTCTCAATGAAGCATAAAGCATCTTATCTGATTACTGGAATATTGGGGCCTTTCCTTACACAAAAGGAGCTTGATACACTTGCTTGTGAGCACGAGGTAAGTTTCTACAACAATGTGTACAGTGGAGCGAAATTTATCATAAGGAATGCTACTGCGATACAGTTGTTGCACACTACAGCCAACAAACAGTTGCCTGGGCCCTCTAAAGGAACGGAAATGGCAAAAATGATGCTGTATATATCACTGAATACAAATATATTTATCCTTAAAGGGGTTGGCAAGTTTCTGGTTAGTGTTGACCAATGTGATTGTGAGATGATTATATGGCACTTGCTGATATAGACTTTGCACCATTTTCTAGATTTCATAAGGTATACTCCCTTGTTTACAAAGTCTTTTGACCTGTCCACACAGAGGTCCTGTCCATAAGATGACCGCTGATGGAGAGTCATGTGACCAGACAAATCCCCTCCAAGTGATGTCTCCTCTATTCAAACACACCGCACCTGCACTAAACTCCCAACAGAACAAGAGCAGATGGCAAGTGCAGTGTATTTAAATGGAGGAGACATCACATGGAGGTGATTTGTTGGATCACATAACCCTCCATCTGCGTCCATCTTATGGACAGGACTTCCCTGAGGACAGCACAAATGACATTGCAAACAAGGGAGAATACCTTATTAAATCTGGCAAATGGTGTGGAATTTAAAACAAGTTTATATTAGTATATGCCATATAATCCTCTCACAAACACATCGGTTTACAATAACCAGAAAGTGGCCTATCACTTTAACTAGTTCAGGAGTTCACAGAAGCATACATATAAAAATATATTTTCATTGATACATAGATATAAAGAAAAGTAATAAATATCATTCATAATTCAAAATTTACAAAAATAATTGTGCCTAAACATATTACCCATATCTACAATCGTGGTGGACCTTGCAGTCACGGGTCCATGGTATACGGACAGAAAGCTGGTAATATAGCAGAACAACAAAAATCTACAGCTAACCCTGTGTGAGAAAAAAGGTAAAAACTAACACCTAGAGCCTATGAGACAAATCAGTTCTCAAATTCCTAATCTCCTATTTTCAAACATGTTTCTCCAATACCATTGGATTATCAGGAGAAGTATCCAAAGGCAAGTTGTACTTTTACGGATAATATTTGTCACCATAATAAAGGCTCAAACAGATGTAGCTATATTGGGTTTGGTAGCTCTAATGATAAATATAGATACAAATGATCCACCAGTGATAAAGAGTACCTGTAAATAGAGAAAAACCATATAGCGACCAAAGATGCGATACATCTTCATAGTAAGTAAGATAGAGAATAGAGATACAATTGGAGGATCAGATTGCGGCGAGGTAACGTATCTTTCGCTTTATAAGATGTGGTGCAGTCAGTCACTCTTCACTAATCTTCCCACTTTATTAATGAAGCAGGCACGTGACGGAGCGACTGTCGGCCTGCCTGCTACCATAGTTACATAGTAAGTACTAATGCAGAGGACCTTTCATGAGTCCAAACATTGTAACATAACTATGAGGATATGTAGCGCGGCGCCCAGGGATCTCACAGCACTTATTATTCCTGGGAGCCGCTCTGTTCGTCCGCTGTGACCCCCGGTATATTCTCTGGCTCTGTATGCTAAATGATAGCATTGGAACAGGGAGGAGGAGACTGCCCTTTTTCTCAATGGGCTACATATCCTGAGTTAGCTTACAATATTTGGACCCATGAAAGGTACTCTTTCATAAAGAATAAGCATTACATAACTACATTTTACTGCTGTGAACAGGGCCCGGTGTATTGAGGGTCACTATTTACACAGGGACACTGTTATGGGGGGAATCTGTGGATGACACATACTGTATATATCAGGGGTCCTCAAACTGCGGCCCGCCGAGGAAAATGATCCGGCCCGCCGGGTGTTTTTGCCGTTTCTGACGGCTCAGCAGGGCGCCACCACCTCCTACCAGTGGAAACGCGAGGGGGCTGCAGCGGATGAAGACAGGGACTGACAGTGTAGAGTGGCAGAGCTCTGTCTGGTCCGCGGTACAGGAACTTTTGTTTCCTGTATCCTGTACCCGTCGGGACTGACAGGAAGTGCTCACTTAGTGTGCGCTTCCTATCAGTCCGGCCAGGTACAGGAAACAAATGCTCCTGTACCGTGGACCTCACAGAGCTCGGCCACGATACACTAGGGGAGGGGGTGAGTAATAAATAAGCAGTGTGACAAGGTGATGAGGGAGGGGCGCTGTGAAAAAGAGTGACAAAAAGGGGGGGCGCTGAGAAATGAGAGTGACAAGGGAAGGGGGCTGAGAAATGAGTGTGACAAGGGAGGGGTGCTGAGAAATGAGTGACAAGGGAGGGAGGGGTCTGAGAAATGAGAGTGACAAGGGAGGGACCTGAGAAATGAGAGTGACAAGGTAGGGAGGAGGCCTGAGAAATGAGAGTGACAAGGGAGGGGGGCTGAGAAATGAGAGTGACAAGGGAGGGGGTCTGAGAAATGAGAGTGACAAGGGAGGGTCTAAGAAATGAGAGTGACAAGGGAGGGGGGCTGAGAAATGAGAGTGACAAGGGAAGGGGGCTGAGAAATGAGAGTGACAAGGTAGGGAGGGGGCCTGAGAAATGAGAGTGACAAGGGAGGGGGGCTAAGAAATGAGAGTGACAAGGGAGGGGTGCTGAGAAATGAGAGTGACAAGTGAGGGGGGAATGAGAGTGACAAGGGGACAAGGGAGGGAGGGTCTGAGAAATGAGAGTGACAAGGGAGGGGGGAACGAGAGTGACAAGGGAGGGAGGGTCTGAGAAATGAGAGTGACAAGGGAGGGAGGGGGGAATGAGAGTGACAAGGGAGGGGGGGAATAATTCCCATTGAAATACTGGTAAATATATATAATTGCTCATAGTTAAATTATAGTCCGGCCCTCCAACGGTCTGAGGGACCATGAATTGGCCTCCTGTTTAAAAAGTTTGAGGACCCCTGGTATATATCATAAGATGCTATATATGTGTCATCCACAGATCCCCCAAAAGAGTGTCATTCACAGATCCCCATAACAATGTCATCCACGGATGCCCCCATAACAGTGCGTCACCCACAGATCCCCATAAGTGTCATCCACATATCCCCATAACAGTGCATCATCCACAGATCCCCCACAACAGTGCGTCATCCACAGATCCCCATAACAGTGTCATCCACAGATCCCCATAACAGTGTCATCCACAGATCCCCATAACAGTGTCATCCACAGATCCCCATAACAGTGTCATCCACAGATCCCCATAACAGTGTCATCCACAGATCCCCATAACAGTGCTATCCACAGATCCCCATAACAGTGTCATCCACAGATCCCCATAACAGTGTCATCCACAGATCCCCATAACAGTGTCATCCACAGATCCCCCATAATAGTGTCATCCACAGATCCCTCATAACAGTGCGTCATCCACAGATCCTCCCTAACAGTGTCATTCACAGATCCCCCATAACTGTGCGTCATCCACAGATCCCCCATAATTGTGCGATCCACAGACCACCATTAGTTCAAAACCCAACAAAAGCACACCTTTTGGTTAAAAATAATTTTTTTCTTATTTTCCTCCGCAAAAACCTAGGTAGTCTTATCATCAGGTGCGTCTTAAAGCGTAAAAATACGGTATGTCCAAACCAGAAAAAGCAATCAGATTGTAAGTCGGGGAATTTTCTCTATTTTCCTTATTATGGAGATGTATCGTATCTTTCGATGCTATATAACAGCACTGACAGGAGGATGATCCCGCCTCCCAAGGACAGGAAACAAAGTGGAAGCCCCAATAAAAAGACACACCTCCTCGTACCTGCTTCAGTTATTTGTTTCTTGTACCTCGGGACGTGTAGATGTCTCTGCCAGGGTTCTCGCCAGATCGGGAAATCGCTCAGCCTGGAGATCTTCCCCTCCTTAGGGAGGGCTCAGCAGGGAACGAAGGCTCCGAGTGGGGTGCGAGCGCCCCTTCTCAGTTTCTTTGGTACAAGTCCTTACTTAAGGCATCCCGGGCTGTGTGCTGCTCAGGCACGAGGGATCCGTCGCAAGGCATGGCTACTGCAGGCTGGAATCATTTGTGGGCAGGAGGATTCCCAATTTATGCCCAGGCTTGCCTCTTCCACTGACGTCACAGTAATGACGCGCTTCCAGTGATGCTCTTCTGGTGACGAGCCTCTGCCGGAACAGGGGGAGCGTCTCATGCTGGAACATGGGGGGGCAGAGCCAGAAAGATAGGTGCATTGTTGGGATTATAAAATGGTGACTATAATGGCCTCTGTGTAGTCCATTTCTACAGACAAGGATTCAGCGGTGTCCAGCATTGAAGAAGGTCTTCCCCGTCACATCCTTAAGCTTGTAAAAAAGCAGGGCCACTTAATATGGTGGATTTAGTGATCTCTGTAATGGGGACACCCCTTTGCTCGGTTTTCCTTCCTTTGAGGGATATCTGGCTTTCACTGTGTTGTAGACCCAATACTGGGGCTCCACATTTATTTTGCAGCATTGAAGCAGGAGAGACTCCTCTCAGGTCTGCAGATTCCTTCAAGGCCCTCAGCCTGGTAAAAGACCTACTCTTAGTGACAAGGGGATGGGGGAGGACAGATGTATGCTCTATTTTTCTACCACCCGGGTGTTGGTGAATGCCCTCCTTCCTTTATAGCTGAGGTTGTAATGAAACCTTCATGTATTATACTTCCTCTAAGGTTAGAGAAGTCATCTCTACAAAGAATCTGGTGAATCTGCATAGAAAAAATATGTTGTCTGCAGGAAAGGGCTACCCTTTTCATGTAGAAAACCATTATACTCGTGGTGCACGGAAAAGGTGGTAGCTGAGGAATCCCCATCCTTTTTGGAGAACATGAGAACCCTAATTAGGGATGAAGTAAAGTCAATAATTGACTTACATATGACCCCAGCATACCCTAATCCCTCAACATCAAAGTCAATGGACCCATCTGAATATTCAAGGGGACTCTGAATCTTCTGATGATGGTTCAGGTCGTCCATTATGTTTACTGGAGGACACAGAATCCCTCCTAAAACCTGTCAGGACTAAAATGAAGTTAGAAGATGTTAAAGAGCCCCAGACAGTCCGTGATCAGATGTTTCAGGGACTGGGAGAGAAGAAAAAAAGAAAGTGTTGCCAATACTAAGAAACTTATTTCTAGGGAGTGGTAAGATCCAGAAAAAAGACCGGCAATATCTAAAGCCTTTACACGTAAGAAATGAATTAGACTTAACGGTAATTCCATTTCCTTGAATCCACCATGACGGCCACAAGGAGATTGACCCTTGACCTCTGAAGGGGCAGGAACACATGGAGAGTTTAAATTCCCCACCCCCCTTCAGCTCCTCAGTGTTTTACAGATCACCCGAAGTGCAAAAAATTGTGAAAGGATATTCATCTTCATATCCATCGACCTGAAAGAATTGTTCTTTTTTTTTTTTTTTAGGAAAAAAATTTTATTTTTATTTTTTATTTTTTGGGGGAGGGAATAATACGGGCCGTCATGGTGGATTCAAGGAAATGGAATTACCGGTAAGTCTAATTCAGTTCTTCCATTTCATCCACCATGACGGCCACAAGGAGACTTAACAAATGATTAGGAGGGTAGGGAAAACGCCTCGAGAACTCTTCGTCCGAACAGAGTCTCATTGGAGTCTAGAAGACTAAGGCGATAATGTTTTACAAAAGTATTTATACTAGACCATGTAGCGGCCCTCCAAATCTGCTCGAGCGACACACCTCCTCTTTCTGCCCAAGAGGAGGCTGTGGCTCTAGTCGAGTGGGCTTTAATGAAACCAGGACTAGATAAACCCTGTATCTTATAACAGCATTCGATAGTGGACCTGATCCATCTAGCTATGGAGGCTTTGGAGATGTTTTTTACCCCTGTTTCTTCCCGAAAACTGTACTAAAAGGTTGTTATCTACTCTAAACTCTTTAGTAGTGTCCAGATACTGGATAACTGTATCTTTTACATCTAGAAGATGGAATCTGTCGTCATCATTGGACTTTTGAGACTTAGGTATGGAAGGAAGAAAGATCTCCTGGTTGCGATGGACGTTAGAAACAACTTTAGGGAGAAACCCGGGATCGAGTTTTAGTCTAATATGATCCTCTTTTACCAGGAGATATGGTTCTTTACAAGACAAGGCCTGTAATTCGCCTATCCGACGGGCAGAAGTTATGGCTATCAGAAAAGCTGTTTTAAAAGACAGATGTTTTAAAGAGATGATTTCTAGAGGCACAAACGGGGGTTTTGTTAAGCCTTCGACGACAATGTTTAGGTCCCAAGAGGGAGAATTAGACTTCAGGGATGGTCTAAGTCTGGTGGCTGCTCTTATAAAACGTTTTATCCACCTATGGTCGGCTAGTGAGCGGTCATAGAAGACGCTAAGGGCAGAAATTTGTACTTTTAAGGTACTAGGTCTTAGGCCCAATTCTAGCCCCTGTTGTAGGAAATCCAGGATCTTATTAACCGGGGGGGATGATGTGTCTGGAAACTCTACCCCTAACCAGGAACAATACTTTTTCCATACTTTTAGGTAAATAGCGGAAGTGACCTTCTTCCTGCTGGCTTTCAAAGTAAGGATAACCTTGTCTGAGAGACCCTGTTTCCTCAGAGTTTCCCCCTCAGGATCCAGACAGCCAGATTGAACTTCTCTGGGTCTGGATGATGAAGGGGACCCTGTACAAGCATGTCCTTTTGGTAGGGGATTTTCCATGGACCCTCTATGGAGAGACGTCGTAGTATTGGGAACCAACTCCTTTTTGGCCATAGAGGGGTTATGAGGATTAGTGTTACAGGTTCCCTCTGTATTTTCTGTACAATCCTCGGTATGAGGGGTATTGGAGGAAATGCGTACGCAAGGTGCCATTCCCATTTTATGGAGAGGGCGTCTATGGCCCAAGGTTTGTCTCTTGGGTTCAGGGAGCAGAATACATCTACCTGGGCGTTCTTTTTTGAGGCAAAGAGATCGATAGCAGGACACCCCCATCTTTTTGTAATGTACTGGAAGATATTTCTGTTTAGTGACCATTCCGAGGGGTCTATTTTTTCCCTGCTGAGATAATCTGCAACGAGGTTGTCGCTGCCCTTCAGGTGTAACGCTGATAGAGACAGAACACTTTTTTCTGCCCAGGAGAATATTTTTCGTGCTATTTCCCCCAGAGAGTCTGATCTTGTGCCTCCTTGGTGTCTTAAGTAGGCTACGGTGGTGGTGTTGTCTGACAGGATTTTTAAGTGACGACCTTTTAACAAGTCTTCCCCCTTGCGGATGGCTTCGAGGACTGCATATAGTTCTCGGAAGTTGGATGATCTTTTCATTATGTCTCTTGGCCAGGAACCTTGGAAGTAATGATCCCCCAGACTGGCCCCCCAACCGGTTTGGCTTGCATCTGTTATGATTTGTATCTCTGGATACCTTTGCCAATCCAACCCTAAAAGAAGATTCTTCTCCTTTTTCCACCAGTTAAGATCTGTTTTTATTTCTGATGGTATCTGTATTCTTCTTTCCACATCCGTTTGTTTCTTGTTCCATTGTTTCAGGATCCAATTTTGGATTTTTCTTGTATGGCTCTGGTTCCAGGGCACCGCTGTGATGCATGGCCTCTCTGATAGAGTATTTCTTTGATTTTTGGAATTTTGTGATCTTTGATATCAGGTTTTCCACTTTGTCTTTTGGTAAAAAGGTTTTTTGAGCCGAAGAGTCTAGTTCTACTCCTAGGAATTTCTTCCTTACCGATGGTTCTAGGGAGGATTTTTTTGTATTGATGATCCAACCTAGAGATGAAAGGACTTCTTTGAATCTGTTGGTTGCGCTGCGATTCTTCTGTTTCTCCCAGAATTAAAAAGTCGTCTAGGTATGGGATTATACAAATTCCTTCTTGACGAAAGAAGGCAACTATTTCCACTACCAGCTTTGTGAACACTCGTGGAGCCGAGGAGATTCCGAATGGGAGTGCGACAAACTGGAAAGGATGGGTAGTCCCCTTTAGGTCTTTTAGAGCAAACCTCAGATATTTCTGGTAGAGAGGGTGAATAGGGACGTGATAATAAGCGTCTTTTAAATCGACGGATGACATGAACGTTCCTTTTGCGATGAGTGGAATCGTTGTGGCTACTGTCTCCATCTTGAATTTCCTGTACAAGATGTACCCGTTTAGGAATTTGAGATTAATTATAGTTCTGAACGACTGGTCGGGTTTTTTTTTACAAGAAAGAGATTTGAGTAAAATCCCTTTCCTTCCTCTGATTTTGGCACCCTCTGAATTGCAGCAAGTTTTAAGAGGTCCTGTACACTTGACCAAATTTTTATTAAATCTCCTCTTTTGTGAGAAGAAATATGGAAGCTTTTTGGGGGAAGAGACGTAAATTCTATCTTGTAACCGTGGGAAACAAGATTTAGTGCCCACTGATTTGAGGTTATCTGGGCCCACGCTGGAAAAAAATTTTTTTAGTCTGCCCCCCACAATGGCGTCATTGCTTGGACTGCCTATTTTGGGGATTAAGGATGAAGCCTCTTCCTTTTCCCCCTTTAGGGTAACTCCACCTTCCTGTCTTCCCTTTCCCCCTATAGGATTTCTGTTGGGGCTGGTATTGACGAAAGGGCTTCTTTTTGGTATCTTTTTCTTCCGGAAACCCTTTCTTCTTGTCCGCAGCTTTCTCAAGGATCTTATCTAGAGTAGGTCCAAATACGTACTCGCCCGAAAAGGGTATGGAGCATAATTTAGCCTTAGAGGCTTTATCTCCTGACCAAGCCTTCATCCATAAGGCTCTCCTGGCAGTGTTAGCAAAAGCCGCTTCCTTGGCAGAGAACCGAATGGATTCCGCCGAGGCATCAGCAAGAAAAGCCGTGGCGGAGCGAAGAAGAGGGATGGAATCTCTTATTTCCTCTCTAGGGGTTTTGTCTTTAAGCCTTTCATCTAGTTCGCCTAGCCAGATGTACATAGCCCTGGCGACTGAGGTAGCTGAGATGTTTGTTTTTACGCCAAACATAGCTGCTTCCCAGGATTTTTTTAGCATCCCATCAGCTTTGCGATCCATAGGATCCCCTAGCTGGGAGGAATCCTCAAAGGGTATAGCCGTTTTTTTTACAACTTTTGCCACCTTAATGTCAATTTTTAGTGTTTCATTAAAAATTTTTGATTCTGCTTGGTCGAAACAGAGTCGGTTTTTAAATTCTTTAGGGACTCCAACCCTTTTTTCTGGATCCAGCCATTCTCCCATGATTATTTCCCGAATATTTTCATTAATAGGAAAGACCATGGTTCTTTTTGATCTTAACCCCCCAAACATCTCGTCCTGAACTGTGCGGGGTTTGGGAGTGTCCTCTATACCCATGGTGGATCTTACGGCCCTTAATAAATCCTCCATTTCATCGGAAGAGAAGAAATATTTTTTATCTTCTTCAATGATTTCCCCCTCAGACATGGGATCTTCCCTGTAGACCTGCTTGGAGGAGACGGAGGCACCATCAGCGTCCTCTGCATCAGAAGAGGAAATGACTGAAAGTTTTCGCTTTTTTGATGGAACCGGAGTATTACTAGGGGTGGACATGGAGGCTATAGAGGACTTAATTTCTTCTTGTATAAAGGATTTAACCTCAGCCAGAAGATTTGGTTGTTCCTCCCTCAGAACTTCAGAAATGCAGGTTTTGCATAATTTCTTTTTGTAGTCTTCCGGAAGCCGTTTAGCGCAGGCACTGCATTTTTGGAGTCTAATTTTTGGTTTAGAGGAGGAACAATCATAAAATGTCCCATTTTAATATGATCCCTAAAGAAAACATTACACATTTACAGTAACCTTTGACCCCAAAGGGGGACTCACGGTACTGGTGGCCGAAGGATCCGAACCGTCCTGGCGGGTGACAGGGGCGTCCATTGCGGTGCAGGAGTTCCGACACGGCCTGGGACCACAAGTTTGTACTTTGCCGGCGTCTGACGTCAGATCCGGCTGACGTCCTCGATGTGCGCCCGCTTCCTTATTGGCCTCCTGATTAATATGCGCACGTCGGCGCGGACCGCCCCTTAGTGCGTGACGCACTTCCCCCCCTCGCATACCGCGCGATGATTTGGACGCCGCGACCGCGCGCACGTCCGCAGGTATGCTGCCTTCCTGGACTGCTTCCCCAGAGGAAGGAGGTCTGGAGGATCAGGGGTGGGGGCCGCAGGACCCAGCATAAGCCGAGCTGAGGGACCCCGTTGCTCCTGGCTGCCCAGCATCCGCCCCTGCTTCAGGAGGACAGCCGGAGAAAGATCCTAAGGGACCCGTGGAAGTTCTGGTATGGTCCCAATCCTAGTGCACAAAAATCCCAGCGGGATTCTCTCCACATGTTGGCCCCTGAAGGGGCAGGAAAACACTGAGGAGCTTAAGGGGGGTGGGGAATTTAAACTCTCCATGTGTTCCTGCCCCTTCAGAGGTCAAGGGTCAATCTCCTTGTGGCCGTCATGGTGGATGAAATGGAAATACCTATTTACTGATGCATATGCAGAAAACTGGGCAAAAACCTCAAACGATAGATGCACCAGTGGCAAGGATTTCCCAAAAAATCCTCCCTCCCTCCCTATCGAAGTCATGGTCTGTTAAAGGACCCAATGGACAAAAAGCGTGAGGGTCTATTAGAACGTTCTTGGAAAACAGGTACATCAATGTTTATACCTGCTATAGCCACAACTTGCACAGTTAGGTCATTGTTGGTGTGGATCAGTCAGCTTATTTCTTCCCAGTTCTAAAACAGGCCTAAAATTTGTCTATAAGCCTCCCGTATATTTCCATCCAGGAAGACAGGATCACTCTTAGACCAGAACCTGCCTTTCTCCCTAAGGTGGTGTCAGAATTTCATAAAGCCCAGGAAGTAATTTTCAGGTCTTTTTGTTCAGACTAACAAAATCAGGAGATAGTGTTTAATAGTTTGGATGTTAAAAGGTGTGTGTTTATTTGGGTGTTACTAGGGAATGGAGGAAGTCTTCATCTTTGTGCAGTTTACAGGCCCAAACAAAGAAAAATCCGCTATTAAGGGTCAATTGCGTGGAGTAAATATATATGTTTATACGAATCTGAATGGATCTGGTCCATGGAGGTAAAGGCTTAAAGGGGTATTCCAATCACATACAATGGGGGGCATATCACTAGCGGGGAGAGCTGTGGCTGGAGGACCCCGGACTAAACCCCACCCCTTTTCCCCAAACTCCTTGTGATCTCATGCAAGTACACACAGTCGGGGCAAAAATTGTGGAGACAGGGGAAAACGGCTCTCTGCCTGCATGACTTCAGAAAAATCGCTTGCTGACAGTCTTACAGGCATATCGAAGAGGGACATTTTCATAAATTAATTTTTTTAGGGGTTTAGTGCCCCTTTAAGGGAGACATTACCTTAAAATTTGTTCTGATATTGACTAGTGTGGAGAGATTAGTTTGTGGTTGCTGCATCACAGCTTTCCACGTGGAAACCCAGCCTTAGATTCAAACACAGATTTTTGGTGCTGAAACATGCAGCAAACATTCTAATGAAGCAACATTTCATTTTATGGTTCCACATTAGTGCACAAAACATTTCTATAACAATTAGGTTTTGAAAATTAAACTAACATAAAAATATTTATTTGGGTACTTTACTTGCCTATTGATCGAGTACAGTTTCTCTGGATTATGATGTTAAAGGCTTGGTATATCTGCAAGAAATTAAAATTGCAATGATAACGTGCAATAAATTTATTTCTCAAAATATGTCCAATAACCACATTACTTACTGTACCTTATTGAACCCTTGAAGATTTAAATCATTAATGAGTCCAGAAGAATTAATCTTGATGTGACTTAATGACAGTCCTGAAATAATATTTATTAACAGTTACACCAATCCAAAATAACATTTAAAATCAACTACACAAATCTTAACCTGAATCATATGAGATGATTATATTTGTGCCAGAAAGTACAGGGTGGGCCATTTATATGGATACACCTTAATAAAATGGGAATGGTTGGTGATTAGAGTTGTTTCGATACCAAAATTTTGATTCGGTATCAATACCATAAAAAAGTATTGCGATACTCGACACCACGCGAAAAAAAAAAAAAAAAAGCCTTTTGAATATTTAAATATAAAACGTTTATTGAATTAAATAGAAAAACCTCACTTACCATTAATGTGAGGCACATGGGGGCCAGTCCAAAAGCTAGGGCTACACTGCAACTTTTTGTAGCGCGACTGATTGTAGCTGCAATCCAAATCAGTTAAAGGCTATCTTATAGACTGCAGATGTCATTCAATAGTTAAAATCAATCAGTCGCACTACAAAAAGTCTAAGTGTAGCCCTAGCCTAATACTCTTGCACTGCTCACATATACACAATGCAGTCACTGTCACATATACACAATATACACTATGCATTCACACTCCCAGTCACATATACACAATGCAGTCACTGTCACATATACATAATGTACACTATGCATTCACTACCCCACACCCCCAGTCACATATACACAATGCAGTCACTGTCACATATACATAATGTACACTATGCATTCACTACCCCACACCCCCAGTCACATATACACAATGCAGTCACTGTCACATATACACAATATACACTATGCATTCACTGCCCCACACCCCCAGTCACATATACACAATGCAGTCACTGTGACATATACATAATGTACACTATGTAGTCACTGCCCCATATACACTATATAGTCACTGCCTCCACTGTCATATACACACTACACACAATGCAGTGTCACCTCCCCCCATACACACAATGCAGTGTCACCTCCCCCATACACACAATGCAGTGTCACCTCCCCCCATACAAAAAATGCAGTGTCACCTCCCCCCCATACACAAAATGCAGTGTCACCTACCCCATACACACAATGCAGTGTCACCTCCCCCCATACACACAATGCAGTGTCACCTCTCCCCATACACACAATGCAGATGTCACCTCCCCCCATACACACAATGCAGTGTCACCTCCCCCCATACACACAATGCAGATGTCACCTCCCCTCATACACACAATGCAGTGTCCCCCACCTTTCTCTTCCTGGGAAACCTAAGAGACCAGGCAGAAGCACCTGTCTTTACTCTGTCTCCGGCATAAACTGCAGGGAGGGCGGGTCTTTCATCTGATTGGCTGTCCTGACACGCCTCCTCTCTCTTATTGGCTGGGCTGCTCTCTTCATTCCTGCTCCGGGATCAGAGAAATAAAGCGAGTGGCAGCGCTTGGGTAACCCTTTCCCTTCCAGATCAGAGCTGTCCTGTTAACTCTGAGTGCAACCCAGGAGCTTCTAGTAACCTGTTTGCACAGTCCTATCGGCCCTGCAGTGCTGCGCTGTCCTTATCATACGCTGTGTATGGTAATGACAGCCCTGCTGTGCTATTGTTAAGAGCGCAGCCTGCCATGTGTATTACAGACTGTAGCACACAGGGCAGGGCTGTCCTTATAATACACAGTGTATGGTAATGATAGTGCAGTACGGCAGGCAGCTCACTGCATAGTAAAAGCCCGCATCTCTCCTCCTGTATTAATTAGCCGCCCATTCATTGGGCTCAGCGGCGGCCACGTCATAGGAGGGAGGGATTCTCTCCCTCTGTCCCTCCCTCCTTCTCCACTGTCACAGAGAACAGAGCAGCGCGCCGAGCGCCATGATCTCTCATAAGAGGCGACACTAGACTGCGCAGTAGCGCACTCTAGTATCAAATAAATGAACATCCCGATACCGAATCGATACTGGTATAAAAGTATCGATTGGGTATCGAAATTTCGATACCCGAAACAACACTATTGGTGATATTAACTTCCTGTTTGTGGCACATTAGTATATGTGAGGGGGGAAACTTTTCAAGATAGGTGGTGACCATGGCGGCCATTTTGAAGTCGGCCATTTTGAATCCAACTTTTGTTTTTTCAATAGGAAGAGGGTCATGTGACACATCAAACTTATTGGGAATTTCACTAGAAAAACAATGGTGTGCTTGGTTTTAACGTAACTTTATTCTTTCATGATTTATTTGCAAGTTTCTCTTTGTTTACAGCCATTGACATGTCGCCGAGGTTAACACATGAGGAGCGGATAGAAATTGTGTTGATGTCTGGTGAACGCAGTAACCGGGTCATTGCAGCAGACTTCAATGCAAGACACCCTCATCTCCCATGCTACAGTTAGCAAACTGCTTGCTAAGTTTCGTGAAACTGGTTCAGTGTTGGATTTTCCAAAATGTGGACGCATTAAATCTGTCACTAATGAAATAACATCAGTGGCTGTCCTAGCTTCATTCAGCAAGAGCCCACAGCCTAGCCCTCGTCGCATGTCACTGGAGAGTGGCATTAGTCGAACATCCCTTCGGCGGATATTAGCTACTCACAAATGGCACCCTTTCAAACTCCAGCTACTGCAGTATCTCAACGAGGATGACCCAGATCTGCGCACTGAATTTGCAGAATGGGCAAAACTAAAATTGGGACAGGACCCTCAGTTTACGCAGAAGATTTTGTTCAGTGATGAGGCAAACTCCTCCTCCAGCTCAGCTTCGGTCACCTGCTCTTAAGTTATCACGCTCCCGCACGCCCGCCGCCACCACCACAGCCGCTTTACTTGATCCGTCAGAGGAGTTATTTACACATCAGTTGGATGCAATTAGTGATGGGCAACCATTATTGCCAGATGACACAGATTACAGGGATATGTCGCAGTCAGGCAGGATTACACACATGGACGTACAGTGTGATGATGATGATGATGTTGTACCCGCTGCTGCTTCCTTTGCTGAGGTGTCAGATACAAGTGAAGCGGTTGATGATGACGATGTGTCCACGGATGCCACGTGGGTGCCTGCTCGAAGAGAAGAAGAGGGGGAGAGTTCAGAAGGGGAGACAGAGAGAAGGAGGAGACGAGCTGGAAGCAGAGGGAGGTCATCGCAAGGAGTTAGTGGCAGAGTCAGACAGCATGTATCGGCACCCGGGGTCAGCCAGACAGCACGCCAGTCAACACATGCTGTTGCCACCACCAGAATGCCGTCATTGCAAAGCTCAGCAGTGTGGCATTTTTTTTGTGTGTCTGCCTCTGATAACAGCAATGCCATTTGCAACCTGTGCCAAAAGAAACTGAGTCGTGGGAAGTCCAACACCCACCTCGGTACAACTGCTTTGCGAAGGCACATAATCTCACATCACAAACGCCTATGGGATCAACACATGAGTACAAGCAGCACACAAACTCAAAGCCACTATGCTCCTCCTGGTCCAGCATCTTCAGCCACGTCAACCAATGCTGTCCTCCATGCCCCCTCTCAACTAACCGCCACTCTGCCTCTCGCCCACAGTCAGGTGTCTTCTAAGGAAATGTTTGAGCGTAAGAAGCCAGTGTCACAGAGTCACCCCCTTGCCCGGTGTCTGACAGCTGGCTTGACGGAACTCTTAGCCCGCCAGCTTTTACCATACCAGCTGGTGGAGTCTGAGGCCTTCAAAAAATTTGTCGCTATTGGGACACCACAGTGGAAGGTACCCAGCCAAATTTTTTTTTTCAAAAAAGGCAATCCCAAACCTCTACTATGTTATTGAAAAGGAAGTCATGGCATCTCTGGCATACAGTGTTGGGGCAAGGGTCCATCTGACCATTGATACCTGGTCTGCAAAGCACAGTCAGGGCAGGTATATCACGCACACTGCGCATTGGGTCATCCTGCTGACGGCTGACAAGCATGGAATGCGTGGCTCCGCAGCGGATTTGGTGACACCGCCACGACTTGCAGGCAGGCCTACTGCCACCTCCTCTACTCCTACTCCATCCTCTTCGATATCCTCCTCGGCTGAGCCCTCTTCTGCTCCCGCGTCTGGCTGCACATCAACTGAATCTCCCCAGCTCCCCAGGGGCTATTCCACATCCCGGATATGACAGTGTCACGCTGTCTTGGGGTTGACTTGCCTGAAAGCAGAGAGCCACAGAGGACCAGCACTCCTGTCTGCCCTGAACGCACAGGTGGATCAGTGGCTAACCCTGCACCAACTGGAGATCGGCAAAGTGGTGTGTGACAATGAAACAAATTTGTTGTCGGCATTGAATTTGGGCAAGTTGTCACATGTGCCGTGCATGGCACGTGTTGAATCTTATCGTACAACGCTTTTTGTCTAAGTACCCAGGCTTACGGGACGTCCTCAAGCACGCCAGGAAGGTGTGTGGCCATTTCAGGCGTTCCTACACGGCCATGGCGCAATTTTCCGATATTCAGCGGTGAAACAACATGGCAGTGAGGCGCTTGATTTGCGACAGCCCGACACGTTGGAATTCAACACTCCTAATGTTCGACCGCCTGCTCCAACAAGAAAAAGCCGTCAACGAGTATTTGTATGACCGGGGTGCTAGGACAGCCTCTGCGAAGCTGGGAATTTTTTTGCCACGCGTCCTTTTGAGGAGGTGACAAACCTAGTCAGTCGCACAGAAGGCACCATCAGCGACCTCATCCCATTTGTTTTCTTCCTGTAGCGTGCCCTGCGAAGAGTGCTGGATCAGGCTGTAGATGAGCGTGAAGATGTAGAGGAAGAGTTGTGGTCACCATCACCACCAGAAACAGCTTTGTCAACATCGCTTGCCGGACCTGCGGCAACGCTGGAAGAGGAGTATGAGGAAGAGGAGTCAGAGGAGGAATGTGGCTTTGAGGAGGAGGAAGACCAACCACAGCAGGCACCCCAGGGTGCTCGTTGTTGTCACCTATCTGGGACCCATGGTGTTGTACGTGGCTGGGGGGAAGAACAGACCGTCAATGACATCAGTGAGGACGAGGAACGGGAAATGAGTAGCTCTGCATCCAACCTTGTGCAAATGGGGTCTTTCATGCTGTCATGTCTGTTGAGGGACCCTCGTATAAAAAGGATGAAGGAGAACAAACTGTACTGGGTGGCCACGCTACTAGACCCCCGGTATAAGCAGAAAGTGGCAGAAATGTTACCAAATTACCGAAAGTCGGATGCAGCAGTTCAAAACCAAACTAAAAAATATGCTTTACACAGCTTATAAGGGGGATGTCACAGCACAACGGGAATCTAACAGGGGAGGAGGTGAATGTAATCCTCCTTTTACCACAGCGGCAAGGACTGGACGATTTACAGATGTATTGTTGATGGAGGACATGCGGAGCTTTTTCAGTCCCACACATCGCCACAGCCCTTCGGGATTCAGCCTTAGAGAACGACTCGTCCGACAGGTAGTAGACTACCTTGCCTTAACAGCAGATATCGACACTTTGTAGCCTGAGCTATCCCAGTTTGCGATTGAACTTCTGGCCTGCCCTGCTTCAAGTGTCCTGTCAGAATGGACCTTCAGTGCAGCAGGAGGCATTGTCACTGACAAGAGAAGTCGCCTCAGTCAAAAAAGTGTTGATTACCTCACATTTATAAAGATGAATGAGGCATGGATCCCGAAGGGACTGACAGTGGGGGATACGTTTGACTAACAAAAGGCCTGATGACATGCCTTGGCCTCAAAATGGTCCCCACGCTGCTGTATTTAATGTCTGAATACCGGATGACATTCGTGAATTCTCCGCCACCGACTAGGGTTCAAGCCGCAATGTTTTAGTCACTTTTCTACCTGGAAAACATCAATTTTTCCGGCCGCTGCTACAACAGCGGCTGCAACAATGCCCTTATTTTTCAGGCATGTGTACATGCCTAATTTTTCTATCATATGGTGCAGCACTGTGGCTGCAAAAAAAAAAAGGCACTACACGGGGGGTAGTGCCGCATGATTTTAAATGTCATTGGACTGTGAATGCTAATAGCAATACTGGTCGAGTTAGGCAGTGCGCAGCCCGGTACACAAGCTGTGCCTATTATTGAATAGTCAAATAACCTATAACACAAACACAATCAGTCCAATTGTTTTAAGGTGGTCAAAATGTATGTGAATAGAAATAAAAGTTAAGTATTAAAAATTCAGTCAAAACCAGGTGTCAAGAGAAGGCTTACAATTAAATATATTCTTGTTAGTAATGCCTCTACATCTGGAAGGTCAATTTTGTTAATAATCTAAGAAACTACACCCCTCCAGGTATTCAAAACCGGTTTTACAAACTTTGTTAACCCTTTAGGTGTTCCACAAGAGTTATTGGCAAATGGAGATGAAATTTCAGAATTTCTATTTTTTGTTACCTTGCCTCAAAAAAAGTGTAATATAGAGCAACCAAAAATCATATTTACCCTACAATAATACAAAAAAACTGCCACCTTATCCCGTAGTTTCCAAAATGGGGTTACTTTTTTGGAGTTTCTACTGTAGGGGTGCATCAGGGGGGCTTCAAATGGCACATAGTGTCAAAAAACCAATCCAGCAAAATATGCCTTGAAAAAAACATGGCGTTCCCTTCTTTCTACGCCCTGCCGTTTGGCCATACGGCAGTTTACGACCACATATGGGGTGTTTCTGCAAACTAGAGAACCAGGGCAATAAATATGGAGTTTTGTTTGGCTGTTAGCCCTTGCTTTGTTACCGGAAAAATGGATTAAAATGAAAAATTTGCAAAAAAAAATAGCTGTTTTGGGACCGTTTTGTATTTTTTGTTATTTACCACGTTGAACTGACTGGTTAGATTGTGTGCTATTTCTATAGAGCAGGTTGTTACGGACGAGACAATACCAAATATTACTACTTTTTGGGGGTTTTTGTTTCAGTTTTACATAATAAAGCATTTTTGAAAAAAATTATTTTTTTAGTGTCTCCACATTCTGAAAGCCATAGTTTTTTACTTTTTGGGCGACTGTCTAATGTAGTGGCTCATTTTTTGCGGGATATGATGGCAGTTTGATTGGCACTATATTGGGGTGCATATGACATTTTGGTCGCTTGCTATTACACTTTTTGTGATGTAAGGTGACAAAAATGGCTTTTAACACCGTATTTTTATAATTTTTCTTGCTGTGTTCACCTGAGGGGTTAGTTCATGTGTTATTTTTATAGAGCAGGTTGCTACAGACACGGCGATACCTAATATTTTTACTTTTTATTTATTTAAGTTTTACACAATAATATAATTTTTAAACCAAAAAATCATGTTTTAATGTCACCATAGTCTGAGAGTCATAGTTTTATTTTTTTGGGCTATTGTCCTATATAGGGTATCATTTTTTGCGGGATGAGATGACGGATTGATTGGGACTATTTTGGGGTTCATATACATTTACACAATAATATTTTTTAAAACAAAAAAAAAAATCATGTTTTAGTGTCTCCATAGTCTAAGAGCCATACTTTTTTATTTTTTTGGGCGATTGTCCTATGTAGGGGATAATTTTTTGAGGGATGAGATGGCGGTTTGAATGGTACTATTTTGGGGTGCATATGTCTTTTTGATCGCTTGCGATTCCACTTTTTGTGATGTAAGGTAATAAAAAAATGGCTTTTTTAAGAACGTTTTTATTTTTTATGTTTACAGCGTTCACCTGAGGGGTTAGGGCATGATATATTTTTATAGAGCAGGTCCTTACGGACACGGCGATACCAAATATGTATACCTTTTTTTTTATTTATTTAGGTTTTACACAATAATATCCTTTTTGAAACAAAAAAAATCATGTTTTAGCGTCTCCATAGTCTGAGAGACATATTTTTTTCAGTTTTTAGGCAATTGTCCCAGGTTGAGTATAATTTTTGGGGAATGAGGTGACGGTTAGATTGGCACTATTTGGGGGGTCATATGACTTTTTGATCGCTTGCTGTTACACTTTTTGTGATGTAAGTGTTCACTTGAGGGGTTAGGTCATATGATATTTTTATAGAGCAGATTCTTATGGGCGTGGAGATACATAATATGTCTACTTTTTTGTTTTTTTTTTACATTTAACACTAAAAAGCGTTTTTGAAACCAAAAAATCATGTTTTAGGGCAAATGTTTTAGGTAGGGGCTCATTTTTTGCGGGATGAGATGGCGGTTTCATTGGTACTATTTTGGGAGGCATACGCCTTTTTGATCGCTTTGTATTACACTTTTAGTGATGTAAGGTGCCAAAAAATGGCTTATTTACATAATTTTTTTTTTATGGCGTTCACCTGAGGGGTTCGGTCATGATATTTTCATAGAGCAGGTTTTTACAGACGCGGCGATACAGAATATGTGTAGTGTATTTTATTTTTTACATTTTTATTCAGCGATGTGTGTTTTTTTTATTTTCACTTTTTTACATTTTTTTTGACCCAGACCCACTTGGTTCTTTTAGATCCAGTGGATTTGTTGTCTATATAATATAGTACATTACACTGTATAGTGCACTGGGCTGTATTTTTTACTTTACAAAGTCTGAATAGACCTTTAGCAGGTCTATTCAGACTTTCAGTATCATGGAGAGAGAAGGACGCAGGGACCAGAGATTGTGAAAAGCGCTGCAAACCGCAGGTCTGAATCGACCTGCGGTTTGCAGCGATCGCCGATACTGGGGGGTCACAGGACCCCCCTGGGCATTGTAACAAGGTACCTGCTGAATGATTTCAGCAGGTACCTTGTCTTGATCACTGCCGGCTGAGAAGCAGTAATCAGAACTACTCATGATGTACCGGTACGTCATGTGTCCTTAAGGATTTGGGAAACATGCCGTAACGGTACGTCATGTGTCCTGAATGAGTTAAAAATAGGGATAAGCAGAAAAAAAAATTGTGTATTTTTCCAAATATGCTGGACATTCTAAACCCAGAGGAGGGGTACTTTTTCCTACCTGAGTTGTGGGAATTGTAGTGCTATAATTAAAGGTGACACTGTAGTGCACCCCACACGGGAGACAGGATACAAATTAAAAATTTAGCGACGAAAAGAATTAAAGATTTTGCTATGTGCAATACACATAACATCATATACTGCATCATATATGCACATGTGGTAAGATTTATGTTGGGCAAACGTCTCGGGCTATAAGGATCAGAATCAATGAACATAAGTCCAGCATTAGGAAGGAAATGAGAATGGAGAGTAAGGTGGATACAGTGGAGGTGAAAAAACGAGGCAAAACTACTGTTGACCAACATTTTTATGATTGGGCTCATCAGGTGCCAGATCTTAGGCCTCATGCACACGACCGTATGTATTTTGCGGTCCGTCATATCCTTGTCCATAATGCAGACAATAATAAGACATGTTCTATTTTTTTGCGGAACGGAAATACGGACATACGGAAACAGAATGCACACGAGTAACTTCCGTTTGTTTTGCGGACCCATTGAAATGACTGGTTCCGTATACGGTCCGCAAACAGGGCACTTGCCCAGGGCCCCATCCCTAAATGGGGCCCCCTGCTGAGCTACCCAGACAGATGTGGAAGAAAGCGGATGGCCGCACCTGAGAATAGCACAGCAAGGAGCGCTGGTCCCTGGTCTCCTGCCCACTGTAGCACACATGGTCCTTATGCTGTAGTGAGAAGCTGGGTGCTGCATCCATAGCACTGGCTCCACATCAGTCAGGCAGACCTTGACCCCTCCCCTTCCTCTCTCACCGGAGGCCCTGCACTGTGAATGTAATGGACTCCTCTAGCCAGCTCCCTTGGTTTACAGTGTCTCTGGTGAGTTCAGAATGTCACACTCTAATCTACCCATATATCTTTATCATCTGTATTTCTCATATCTATCTCTCTGGTATCTATCTATCTAGAAAAGAAAATTCCACGCTGCTCCCAAAAGATGTTCAATGCAACGTTTCAGTCCTCTTACCAAGACTTTTCTCAAACATAAAAATACTGCGTGGGAAAAGTCCTGGTGAAACGTTGCATTGATGATTAAAGAACACGACCTTTGAACAACTTTTGGGAGCAACGTGGAATTTTCTTTTCTATTTACTTGGAAGCCGTATCACTTCCACAACTGCTGGCACAGGATTATTCACATTTCTCCTGCTGTGCAGCTTGTGTTTTATTTCTTTTGGATATCTCATATCTATCTATCTATCTATCTAATATCTATCTCTTTCTATCTATCTTTCTCTATCTATCTATCTTCTGGATTGCGGACCCATTCAAGTGAATGTGTCCGCATCCGTGACATGGTGAGCACACGGCAGGTACCCATATATTGAAGACGAGCAACGGCCACCTGCATGAGACTTTAGGCTGAGTTTACACTTCAGTTATTTCCATCAATTATTGTGAGCCAAAACCAGATGCAGGTCAAAAAGAGAACAGGAGGAAATTTTTCCATTATACCTTATCGTTGAGCAGCCTTCACTACTGGTTTGGGCACACATCAACTGATGGAAATAACTGACCAAATAACTAAAGTGTGAACTGGGCCTTACCTGCTTCCTGACACTAGCTCTCAGATCCGGTGCTCTCTGACCTCTAATCAGGTCCCTCAATGTCTTCATCCATTTTGACGCTGCCTGCAACCAATCGTGGGCCACAGCGGTGACTTCACCCCTTGCGTCAAGTGAATAAATGTGACTGTTAATACAGTACTTCAGAATTTGGGGCCCCACTTTTAATTTCGCCCAGGGCCGCATTTTGTCTAAAACCGGCCTTGCATCTACCTATACACACGAGTGAGGGGGAGTGTTCTCCTGAAATGTCGCGTGGAGGGGAGGAGGCGTGAACGAGGTCTGTCTCAGAGTCCCTCATAAGGTACCATTTTACACTGGAATGAATAAAAAAAATAAAAAAACAAAAGGTTTATACAAGCAACTTGTCAGTACAACTTCTATTGCCCACTCACATACAATATTGGCACAAAGAGGTAAAAAGAACACACAAGTCTGCATGTTTGAAAAACTGTCAGTGCTGGGTTAAGCAGAGCTCCTGGTGTGGACTTGTATATTCTACAGGTGGCTGAAGTGCTACATATTATACATTATTAAGCGATATACACGGGGGTGTGGCCTGCACGCTAATAGCACCTGTCGCATAGTCTCACTCGCTCCTGATCCCACCACTCTAAGCGGCTCACAGCAGTACTCCTGAAGCCACAAACTTGCGCACTAAAAGCTCCTCAATTGCGGCCCGACATGAGGAAAGTCAGAATGCGCCCGGCTCCGGCGAAACTGACTGACTTCTTTGGCAAGCAGAGCCCAGCAGATCCCGGCCTGGTAAGCTCCTCACAGCCCGCGCGCTCTCCTGCCGCCCATGCAGCTGTGCCTGTAGCATCGCCGTCTCTTCTGAGTGGCACAAAAGGATATGCACAGAGTGGACAACTCCCTTCCTCCCTTACAGCTGTGCCTGTAGCATCGCCGTCTCTTCTGAGTGGCACAAAAGGATATGCACAGAGTGGACAACTCACTTCCTCCCTTACTGAGGATGTCATGAGGTCCATGCTTGATGACCTCCATTCCTCCATGAAAGAAGATTTGAAAGGAATGCTGAGGGAGATTAGACAAGATATAAAGGAAATAGGAGAGCGTACCGCGCACATGGAAAACAAGATGGCGGAGTTTGCTGCTTCTCATAACTCCCTTATAGACTCGCATGAAGCCCTAGAGGAAGATGTTGCTAAATTGACAGCTAAACTGCAGGACATAAAGGATCGCCTTAGGCGAAAAATTATTAGGTTCCGAGGGATCCCTGAATCGGTGGACTTTATTGGGCTGGAACCACTACTCAAACAGCTCATGAAAACTGCAATAACGTGGGCAACAGATAGGGATTTGATCATTGATTGCATACACCGAGAGGTGAAACCTAGGGGATTGGATGCAGCCCTGCCACGAGAGGTCATCGCATGCATTCACTTTTTACAACCAAAGAAGCATTCCTCAGAGCCCTAAGAAGGGATCCTGAACCAACTGAGATTTTTCAGGGCATTTCCATCTATGCAGATCTGTCTGCAGCCACTCTGGCCAAGAGGAAATAATTTACCCCTATCACAAAAATCCTAAGGGATAAACAAATTCTATTGCTTCCCAGTAAAACTCTTGGTAGATCATAATGGGTCTATACAAGCATTGCACTCCAAGC
>CM065595.1:65963275-66070028 GCA_033119425.1 Bufotes viridis
ATTTCTGGCGACAATCAAGAGGTCGTCCAAATAAGGAACGATCAGGATTCCTTTTTTGGTTAGGAATGCCACCACTTCTGCCATGACCTTGGAGAATATGCGAGGAGCAGAAGATACTCCAAAAGGAAGGCAGTTGAACTGGAAGTGATTGGTAATCCCTTCCAGTTGAACTGCAAACCTTAAGTACTTCCTGGATTGGGGATGGATAGGGATGTGGAATTAGGCGTATTTGAGGTCTACTGTGGCCATCATCGCACCACTTTGTATGAGTTTTACAGCGGAGTTTACGGTCTCCATCCTGAATTTGTGGTAAGTTACAAACTTGTTCAGAGGCTTTAAAGTTATTATGACCCTGAATTTGCCATTGGGTTTCGGAACTAAGAATAAGGGGGAGTAATGACCCAACCCCCTTTCTCTGAGGGGGACATTTTCCACCACCCAAGGGATAGTAACCCTCCTACACCTTCGGATAGAAGGGTCTCTTGTGAAGGTGGGAGGTGTGTTAAGGTGAACTTCTGTGGAGGAGTGTCCAATTCTATGCGATAGCCTTCCCTGATGATGCTGAGGATAAAGGAATCTGAGATGTATTGCTCCCAGGTGTTTATGAAGGAGCTGAGCCTTCCTCCCACACACTCGCCGTCATTTTTTGGAGGAGGTGGAGGGGTCCTCTCTATTGGGGTTAAAGAGGAAACTTTTACCCCTACCACCCTTTGTGTAGTTCAACTTTCCGGATTTCCCTTTATCCGTATTGGAGTTTTGAAACTGCGGTCTGTTACAAAAGGGCTGCCTTTTATTTCTAGGCCCGTCTTCTGGGAACCCTTTTTTCCGGTCAGTAGCATTCTCAAGGATCCTGTCCAGATCCGGACCGAAGACATACTCGACCATGAAACGGAGGGAGACCAACTAATTTTTCGATGTTATATCATCCCAACCAGGCTTTTACCCAGAGGACCCTTCTAATAGTATTAGACAAAACAGATGTACGGGCAGTCAGCTTCACCGATTCTGCGGAAGCATCTGCGAGGAAACCGGGGCCATCTTTAGTAAAGGAAGACTATCCAAAATCTGCTCTTTGGGAGTTTCATTAATCAGATGTAACTCAAGCCGTTCTAACCAGACTTTTAGAGTACGGGCCACACAAGTCGCAGCAACCCCAGGTTTTAAAAAGGGCGGCTGTAGTTTCCCAGGTTTTTTTTAAGGAGACTCTCGGCCTTCCTATCTAACAGATACTTCAATTGAGCAGTGTCCTCAAAAGGAAGAGCCGTACGTTTAATGACTTTGGCCACCGGGGCATCCACTCTGGGGATGGACTCCCAATCTGTGCAATCCTTCTCGTCAAACAGGTACCTTCTTTTAATACCACGAGGAATAAAGGAACTTTATTCAGTTTTTTCCCATTCAGCTTTGATTAATCTTTGTACATTACCTGGTACAGGGAAAACGGACCTTGGCTTTCTCCCAGACCCCCAAAAATGTCTTCCTGCTCCGTTTTGGGTTTCCTTTGGGATCTCCATTCCAACTGTAGCCCGAATGGCCTTAATTAACTCGTCAACGTCTGCGGGGTTAAATAGGAATCTAGCATATTCATTATCTTCCGTCCGATTCCTGATCCAGGACCTCTGGGTCAGAAGGATCCTGACAGAGAATCTGAATCAGTATCTAAACCAATACGATCTCTAGAAACATCAGTTTAGGAGGAGGGACTCTGGGAGAGGCGGGGGGGGGTTATCCTTTTTTTGAGAGGCCATAGCAGAATGAACCTCCTGTCTGACAATGGACCTAATGTCTTTTAGTAAACTGGAGGACTCTGACTTAACCACGGCCGCAGTGCATTCTTTACAAAGAGGCTTGGAGCCTGAAGATGGCAGCCGCTTAGAACAAACTCCACACCTCCTGGATTTAGATTTAGCCGTAGAAGCTGACTCTTTCTCCCTGCAACAATAAGGGAGAGAAGGGTGACCTCCACCGGACAAATTACCGTACAGCCATTGCCTGGAACAGACTATTCACGGATCCCAGTGGGGTAGGAGGATCCAACTCTAGGTCGGTAGTGGTAGGGGCCAGTGGCGTTGCTAGGGCTGGTGTCACCCAGTGCGGTAGAAAATTGTGTCACACACACCCCCCCTCCCCCCCCCCTGTAGGCGGCGATTTGTCTGCTTAGCCCCCCCCCCCCAATGTCGCCCATCTCTCGTCTCTGTAGTTTGACAAAAGACATCTTAGGTTCCTACTTTTCCATCATCCTCCTACCTTATTAACAACTCACCTACCACCTTCAATAATAAAAATAATAATGTGCACCAATTCAAAAGTGCTCCCATTCTGTGTGCCAGTGCAAAATAACTCCCTCAGAGCCGCCAGTTGAGCTAATGTCCCCATAATGTGTGCAAGTATAAAATACCCCTATATAATGCCCCTAGTAAATGCCCACATAGTGCTCCTCTCCTCTTCCCCATAGTGCCCCCAGAATGTGGCAGTATAAGATTCCCCATAGTGTCCCCCAGAATGTGACAGTATTAAATGCCCCTTCTTAGTGCCCCCATAATGTGCCTATATAATATACCCCCATAGTATTCTTCTCCCCTCCAACACCATAGTGTCCCCATAATGTGCCAGAAATGCCCCCAGTAGATGCCCCCAGGTGCCAGTAGATGCCCCAATAGTGTCCCTCAAGTGCCAGCAATGCCCCCATAGTGTCCCCCATGCGCCAGCCATGCCCCCATAGTGTCCCCCATGCGCCAGCCATGCCCCCATAGTGTCCCCCATGTGCCAGCCATGCCCCCATAGTGTCCCCCATAATGTGCCAGCCATGCCGCCATAGTGTCCCCCATAATGTGCCAGCCATGCCGCCATAGTGTCCCCCATGTGCCAGCTATGCCGCCATAGTGTCCCCCATGTGCCAGCCATGCCCCCATAGTGTCCCTCATGTGCCAGCAATTCCCCTATAGTGTCCCCCATGTGACGGCAATGCCCCTATATTGTCCCCCATGAGCCGGCAATTCCCCATAGTGTCCCCCATGTGCCGGAATGCCCCCATGGTGTCCCCCATGTGCCGGCAATGCCCCATAGTGTCCCCCATGTGCCGGCAATGCCCCCATAGTGTCCCCCATGTGCCGGCAATACCCCCATAGTGTCCCCCAAGTGACGGCAATGCCCCTATATTGTCCGCCATGAGCCGGCAATGACCCCATAGAATCCCCCATGTGCCGGCAATGCCCCCATAGTGTCCCCCATGTGCCGGCAATGCCCCCATAGTGTCCCCCATGTGCCAGCAATGCCCCCATAGTGTCCCCCATGTGCCAGCAATGCCCCCATAGTGTCCCCCATGTGCCAGCAATGCCCCCATAGTGTCCCCCATGTGCCAGCAATGCCCCCATAGTGTCCCCCATGTGCCAGCAATGCCCCCATAGTGTCCCCCATGTGCCAGCAATGCCCCCATAGTGTCCCCCATGTGCCAGCAATGCCCCCATAGTGTCCCCCATGTGCCAGCAATGCCCCCATAGTGTCCCCCATGTGCCAGCAATGCCCCCATAGTGTCCCCCATGTGCCAGCAATGCCCCCATAGTGTCCCCCATGTGCCAGCAATGCCCCCATAGTGTCCCCCATGTGCCAGCAATGCCCCCATAGTGTCCCCCATGTGCCAGCAATGCCCCTATATTGTCCCCCCATGTGACGGCAATGCCCCTATATTGTCCCCATATGCCAGCAATGCCACCATAGTGTTCCCCATGTGCCAGCCATTGCCCCAAAGTGTCCCCTTTATGCCAGCAAAGACCCCCAGCGCCTCACAGAAAAACAAAACCAAAACACATACTTACCTCCATGGCAGCGATGCGATGCAGGCCTCTTCTGGCCTGTGTCCCGAGCAGTACAGCTCAGGCGGAGCGATGACGTAATCGCGCTGCCTGCATCGGGCCTTCTGATAGGCTGCTGGCCTTGTGCCGCAGCCTATCAGAGGAACAGGGAAGGGAGACGCCTCCCTCCCCTGCTGCAGTGTTCATCTGTATCACGATACAGATGAATGTAGGGAGATGAGTGCTTCCATAATGCAAGTGCTCATCCCCTGGTGGTGTCACCCAGGGGTGTAGCTAGAAATGACTGGGCCGCACAGCAAAAAATGCCATGCCCCCAAACCTCCCCCCCATAGCCAAATTTTTTTATGGGCCCCCCTCCCGGCTCTCCCACCCCCACCACCACATATCTATCGGACCTCCCACCCCCTCCATTGAAACACCTTCCATCCCAACATCCCCACACCCCTCCCTAGATCCCCCCTAAGTGTCCTCCACACATCCCCCCCCCCCATCAGTGTCCTCCACACATCCCCCATCAGTGTCCCCCACACATCCCCCCCCCATCAGTGTCCTCCACACATCCCCTCCATCAGTGTCCTCCACACATCCCCTCCATCAGTGTCCTCCACACATCCCCTCATCAGTGTCCTCCACACATCTCCCCCCATCAGTGTCCTCCACATCTCTCTCATCAGTGTCCTCCACACATCCTCCCATCAGTGTCCTCCACACACACCCCCATCAGTGTCCTCCACACACACCCCCATCAGTGTCCTCCACACACACCCCCATCAGTGTCCTCCCACACACCCCCATCAGTGTCCTCCCACACACCCCCATCAGTGTCCTCCCACACACCCCCATCAGTGTCCTCCCCACACACCCCCATCAGTGTCCTCCCCACACACCCCCATCAGTGTCCTCCACACACACCCCCATCAGTGTCCTCCACACACACCCCCATCAGTGTCCTCCACACACACCCCCATCAGTGTCCTCCACACACACCCCCATCAGTGTCCTCCACACACACCCCCATCAGTGTCCTCCACACACACCCTCATCAGTGTCCTCCACACACACCCGCATCAGTGTCCTCCACACATACCCTCTTTGTCCTCCACACATCCCCCATCAGTGTCCTCCTGGCAGGACAGGAAAAAACACTGGAGATGAGGGGAAGGGGTGGGCCTTTTAACCTCTCTGTGTTATTTCCTGTCCTATCAGAGCAACTCAATCTCAGTGTGTGCTGTCATGGAGACGACTATATACTATATATACACTTATACTCATCAATAATAATTGAAATAATATTTTCCACACTATACAATATACTTTTTTTTATATGCGCACTCTTGTGTCTGATTTATTGCATCCAACCTTTGAATCAGGCCTAGTATATATTTAAAATATATTTATATATAATAATTTCTTACAAGGGCTAGACATGCTGAGGGCAGAGCTGTGTCGAAGAGCTGTGTGCTAGCAAGCAAATATCATATATACTATAGCTTCCCCCCACTGAGATATATTCAGAAAGCTAATCTACATATTGCTGCTTTATTCACAAGCACTATGTATGATTATACAGACACCAGTAATATGTCTCAGCTTATAAGCATGGGAAAAACATATCTCTATGTGGTAATGCTATAGGTTAGACTTAAGCGATTAGTTTTGCATGTACAGATCCCTGGTTTGAATCTTGGGAGAGACATCAAGATTTTTTTCTTCAGATATTTTTTTCTTCCACATTTATCCGATAAGAAAAGTCTATGTCATTATTACATTGAGAATAAGGTTTTGTTTTTAGGAAGCTAATACTTATTACGGGTTGCTTTATAATCATATATTGTGTACTCGACTAGGATATCTGACCATGTCCTAAAATGAACACTGTAGGTGTGAATTATGACGTGATTCAGGCGCAGTTAAACATCTGGGTCACTGAGTCAATAAACATGCAAGCATTTATATTCTCACCCTTTTCTGCAAATAAAAACAGCCTTACATCAAGCAAGTATGCTTTCTGCTTGACAAGATTGGAGAGGCGAGATAGAAAACACACAGAAGTCCATGTTTTCTCCTCCCCACTTTGGGAAGAAAGGGATGAAAACGAGCTCTTAACAAGTTCTCCCTCTAAGGGCAGCAGATGTCAGGCAGCTATTGTCACGGATGTACCGAGATATACAGACGTCCCGGCGACAGTGAGTGGCAGGAGATCTGTGAGACTGGCAACACATGGTTTGATCCGACAGGTTTTCCTAGTGGATCAATAGGTGTCTGTGTTGTTTCTGGTAATGGTCACATCCCTTGCCTCCAGGTGTTGCTTATGTGGTCATTTAACCTTCCTTATTTATAGTTGCTTCTCCCACTATGATGTGCGGTTTATAGCTTCTGTGCCTGTGGATTGTTTGTGGTTGGATCTTGGCTGAGTTCCTGGTGCTTCCATAGCCTATTTGAAGTTAACGATGCAAAGAAGAAAACGTTCTAGCACACAATGAATCTACACGTAGTTTGTCTTTATTGGTCTTCAGAATAAAATTCAGTACAGCATGTATCACACACGCCGTGAACGGTTATCATGTTCTCAAACATGTTAACCGCTCACGGCGGTGGGTGTGGATACATGCTGTACTGGATTTTATTCTGAAGACCAATAAAGAAACTACCGCGTGGATTCATCGTGGTGCTGGAACGCTTTCTTTGCATCGTATCTATCAAGACTGGTCCGGTCGTCTGCCGTGCACCTGAACGCCTATGGTGAGCTGGAAAAGCAAACATTTTTCTACATATTTCAAGTTAAGTATAAAGGTTAAGCGGCTCCCTGTTACCAGGGATGTGGGTGTAGTGCTCAATCCGATTGGAGCTTACCCAGTGCTCCAGAAAGCGTAAATATAGAATTAGTATAATAAAGGACGGCACTCACAGCACTTGGTTAAGTATGGGGTTTATTTGATAATGTAAAATACGTAGTATTGATAAAAGTGGTTAAAAAGGTTGGTTAATTTTTATTAAAAATATTAATAAAAAATATTAATTAATGGGACTGAGTTGAGAGGATAATTAATGGGGGGGTGGTGTATTACTATTGGTGGTTTAAAATATATATTAATATGTGTTAATATGCAAAACAACCTGACACCATAAAATATCAGCAGATATTTTCAATAACAAAAACAAAATTCTATAACCCAAATGGTGCTATAACGCCAACAGAGGAAAGGCTTCCTTTTCAGAACACGAGGAACGCTAACTCCTGCATCCAGGAGTGACGAAAGACCGGAAGTGACGCGATCCCCCAACGGAAGCCACAGCTACCACGCCGCGCCACTCCAAGCACGTGGAGGAGGACGCGCGCACACACAGCAACAGACGCTGACAGCCGGACCACAGCGATACCCTGCCACAAGCGGATATACCGCCACCAACAGCAAGAAGTGGTAATGTAAGACTTAACGTTAAGGTACAACACCACTTCTATTTGATATATTTATGGCAGGCATCCTCAACTGCGGCCCTCCAGCTGTTGCAAAACTACAACTCCCAGCATGCCCGAACAGCCTACAGGTATCAGCCTACAGCAGGGCATTGTGGGAGTTGTAGTTTTACAACAGCTGGAGGGCCGCAGTTTGAGGATGCCTGATCTATGGGAATCAAATTCTAACCTTATTCTCTGGATCTTTATGAACATTGGACCGATTTATAAAGATGCAGCTTTTTCTGCTCCATCGGAGACTTTTTATGTATTTGCATGAATTCTATATTAAAATTTTTGCAACGCACCTATATGAATCCTATATGAACTTTATACTACGGACTTCCTTTTATGAATTTCTTCTATCATGAACTTTTTTATTAGACCTTTTTGTTTTTGAAAATATCAGCTGATATTTTATGGTGTCAGGTCGTTTTTGCATAATAACACAAATTAATATATATTTTAAACCACCAATAGGAATACACCACCTCCCATTAATTATCCTCTCAACTCAGTCCCATGAATTAATCTTTTTAATTAATATTTTTAATTAATTTTTTTAATAAAAATTAACCAACCTTTTTTACCACTTTTATCAATACTACATATTGCACATTATCAAATAAACCCCATGCTTAACCAAGTGCTATGAGTGCCATCCTTTATTATACTAATTCTATAATTCAAGTTAAGTCTTTCATTTCCCTATATTGTATTTGGTTTGGGTTCTGAGTGTTGCATTTCCCTATTGTTTGCATTAGGCCTGAAGTAGACTCATGTTCGTTCTTCCTTTTGGAGGAACAGGTAGTCTTGTCCCTACCATTAGTACCAGGGTCCTATATGGCTACATAGGACTCCAGGTATTACTGCGTATGAACTCACTGACCTTTGGGGTCTGTTCATACTGGTAGTCAGTCAGGATTTTGGTTAGCGTTTTCACTAGGAGGTGTCCATCTTCCTTCCCTAGTTCTCAGGCCTGATTCCCTGTTTCCCTTTCCATCCTATGGTCGGGCGTGGCGTTTTCCTCCCACAATCGAAGCATGACAGCTATCCTATAAGTCAATGTTCGAACCATTAATTCTTCCAGAGGAGGATGTATAGCCTATAAGTCTCCTCACGCCCATTAAGGCACGAATTCCAGAGGAACATGTATTGCCTATAAGTGTCCTGCAGCTCTGACTGGGACTCCTTTCTAAGGGCTCTAACTTGCTATGTACTGTGGTTAGTGTTGAGACCTTGGTCTGGTTTTAAACCTTGTAAATTGACAGCTTTAAAATAAGACCAAAATTGTGGCTGCAGCCCAATCACAGCCTAAAGGTCCCTTTAGATGGGACAATTTAGCAGGGGATGGTTGGGAAGGAAGCGTTCCTTCCAGGCATACTTCTGCTCGTCAGTGAAGGAGAATGCTGCATTTACATGTAGCAATCTCCTCCACAGTACAGGGAGGAGCGATCGCTAATGCCATTGCTCATCCCCATACAGACTGTTTTCTGGCAGCAAGCATGTTTAGACAGCACATTCTGCTGCCAGTTGATTTAGGTACCTACACAAATTATTTAATCTGCGGCACTTTTACATTGCCAGATAATCCTTAACAGGTGTTGCTATGAACACTCATTAGTGATTATCTGGTGGATTATCAGACCTTGTACAGGGCTGTTAAGAAATACCATGAAAAAGTATGTTAAGAAATACTCCTCAGAAGTGGCCCCTTCTGCAATCACACAGCATTGAATAGTGTTGATTCAAACTAGGCCTTTCCTGCCATAAAAAAACACCACTGAGGATCAGTGTGTGTGTGTGTGTGTGTGTGAAGGGGAGGATTAAAGGGATTGTACCAACAGGACAAACCCATTTCTATCTACAAACTGCTGATAGTGAGGAAAGTTATAGGTAGCTCTAAATTTCACTTACAGCAGGGGCAAATATTTCATGGTAGCATTACAAGAGGCCCATTAAAAATGTATGACCATAATAAATGTGATGAGGCTTCCAGAGAAAGGAAACCCTTACTCTATGATGCCCATAAACCCTTTCGATCTTTAGTTAAAATGGCCATGAAAAACTGACAGCTTATGCAATTTTAACAACTTGTTTGTTTTTTTTGTAACCCTGTCAGGTGTATATACCGTATGTCTCAGCCTGTGCAAAACACACTGTATGTACAATGCATATTCAAATCATCTCTACATATGCTGCTTTCCCCAAACCCACAATTTATAAAATTTATTTATTACCAAAAATTTTACTTACCAGTTAAATAATAATCTATAGGCAATACTGGCATAACATGAGGTGTAGCTTGTGTTATAATGAGGTTTATAAGTTGAGGCTTGAAACTCTTTAAGGTAAATAATGCTCTTGCAATAAGGCCACCCATCGAATGTCCGAGAAGTATAACACTTTGTGGAGGAAATTCTTGGTTCTAAGACAAAAAAGTGAAATAGTATTAAGTAGTTAATAAGGAACTGTGAGGGTATGTCGATAGTTGCAAATTTTTAAGCCAAAATGAGGAGTAGCTCATACAACAAAACAAAACAAAAAAACAGTACAAAAGAAACAGATTCTCCTCTACTCTTTTCTCAGAATTATGGCTGTTTTAGTTAGGTACAATGTGCTACGGAGCTAAGGAGTGAATAATACGCCACGCTGCTCGGTCCTGGCGCTCTAGCTAAATTCGATAATTTCCATGAAACATGGTTTGTTTACTTCCAGTCAGGGTCCACACAGGGTCACATTCACAGTTGCAGCCAATGACTGGCTTTCAGCGGTGATGTGCACCCAAGTAGCACATGAGCCAGCAGTGAGTTGATGCTATTACAGTGCTAAGCATTAACTCACTGAGGCAGATTTATCAAGATGGGTGTAAAGTAAAACTGGCTTAGATGCCCATAGGGACCAATCAGATCTCACCTTTCATTTTCCAATGGCGGTCAGAAAAATGAAAGGTGGAAGCTGATTGTTTTCTATGGGCAATTTAGCCAGTTTTTCTTTACAACAGTTTTGATAAATCTTCCCCACTGTATTCAGAGTTTTATAGTACATCAATAAACTGGTTAAAAGGGGCAGAGAAGCAGGAAATGGATGGAGAAGACACTTATACAGATTGTAAAAGACTAAAAAAATATATAGACAATGGATCCCACAGAGGAATGCCAGCGAGAAAACATAAAAATCAGTACGGTGGTTTAGTGCCATGGAGTTTATGCATGGAGTTTATATGTTCTCACAATGTTTGCGTGGGTTTCCTCCCACATTCCAAAGACATACTATTGGGAGCTTAGATTGTGAGCCCTATTGGGGACAGCTTGATGCTAATGTCTGTAATGTGTTGAGGACTATAGCAGCACTATATAAGTGCATAAAATAAATAAATTAAAAACAAAAGGAGCAAATGCTAGTGTAATGGCTGTAATGCTTATTAGTGGACAACCTCCATCATTTTTGTAGCGTTTTTATTTTCTGACCAACACAAGTTCCCTTTACATGAGTTTTAAACGTAGCTTTCCGTTGTACCCCCATCGATCAGCTGTTTGAAGAGAATGCAGCACTCATAAGAGTGCGGTCTTCTCTGTTTAACTGCTTGTCATCAACATTGTGCTTTAAGTATACAACAAAGGACAAGTTAACCACTTAATTACAGGAGTGTTTATCCCCCTTCTTTACCAGGAAAATAGATGCATAAATTGGCAAAGACAGACACAACCACATGGAGAGTGCACACAATACGTCGGGACATCACGTTATAGCATTGTAAGTAATGAAAAAGGTGTGATGTATAAAAAAAAAAAATACAAATCAAACCATGTGGCTCCCCACCTAGATAAAAAAAACATGATTCACAACATGTACACAATACGGACCCGGCTAGCGGCACCTCCTAGAGACCCTGACACGCTGCTCTGTGTCAGCTTACTCAGGGGAGTAGAGGCATAAGGCAGAGAGGCTTATATATATATATATATATATATATATATATATACACATACACACATATATATATATATATATATATATATATATATATATACACACACACCTAATACTACCAATTAGTCACACAAATCATATAAGCCAAGCCACACTTCACATCATACATCCATTCACACACACAGGGCGTATCCTCCTGCAAGCACGTCTAGCAGATTGCGATCATGCGATCAAAGCATCATGTGACACAAGATACAAAAAAGAAGACTGCGCTTAATACTAGCATCAAATGATAGCCTCGGCACAAGCGCCCATTTAGACAAACTGTGGCTACAACAGAAACACATAATACTATTACTGAACTATTACTTAAAAATAAATAAAAACTAAAAAAAAAAAAATTCTAAAATAAAAATAAATATATATATTTTTATATAACAAAAGGGACGGGATGTTTTTATAGGTGTGAACGCAACCTGCTATACTATTGCTAAAAACTATTGCTATACATTTTTAATTTTCCGTATTATGGTTTTTATTTTTACGCTTTTTTAACTTTTTATTTAATTTTTAAGTGAACTAACCCCTTTCTGCCAGTCAAGGCAGGAATAGGTTAATTAACAGCCTGCGGGAGGACAGTTAATTTTACAGCCAGCAAGTGCCACTCACATAAGGAAAAGTGCTCCCTGTCAGCTCTTACATTTTAGACTGTGATAGATGCTTGCAAGAGGGTGCTGCAAGCATCTATCACAGCCAGACTGCTCCAGCTGGTCACGGAACTTCTCAATGTGACCACAGCTGACTAATGACCGCACGGTAACAGCGATCTGCAGCGGCACATGCCGCAAGCAGATCGTGATGTAAACCAACAATTTTTTACGCATAGTAGTGCATATACTACTGTTTATAACTACCTGAAACGTGTTGCTTTTATGTAATGAAAATAAGTGGATTATATTATCCTGGCTACATATCAGCACCGATGTCAGTCCATTTTTAGGTTCTCCTTGCCGACTTTGCACTCCGGACATCCTCTCCGCCTGCACAACAAAGTAGCACTTCCCACCCATAGTACATCTGTCCTATTAAAATGTTGTGCCTCAAGCACAACTAAATAATGGGTGTGGTACCACCTTGTACTTTTTCACCCCTTTCACTCTTTGCATGATTTTTGTGTATTGTCCATTAGACACTTTTAAAGACATGGCTGCATGCATACAACAGCAAGTTTAACCCCCTCCTGTGTCAGTGAGATAACTAGATAATACTGACAAAGCTGCCAGTGTGATTCTGTTCTGTAGAAGTAAAGTCATGCAGAGGCACACAGCATTATAAATCAGTATAATGCCATGCGCCCCTACAAGACAAGCAGTATCCAGAACAAAGAATCACAAACACACAAAGCGTGGTTCTTGCAATGGACATGCTGGTGTGAAAAAGCCTTATATGAATACTTGGACGTATAATGGTACAGTCCTTGGACACTGGTTATATTTAATGTGACTATAACTCCCATCATCCTTACGAATACAACAATGTACTGCAGTACATGCATGTATTCTTTAGGACAGGGATACCCAACCTGGGGGCCTCCAGCCGTTGCAAAACTACAACTCCCAGCATGCCCGGACAGCCTACAGCTATCAGTCTACAGCAGGGCATGGTGGGATTTGCAGTTTTACAACAGCTGGAGGGCCGCAGGTTGAGCATCCCTAATTTAGGAAGATGGGTGTTTTAGTCACATAAAAGTGCATCATCCACAGAACTCCATAAATGTAGGTCATTCACACATCACCCATAACAGTGTGTCATCCACAGATCCCCCATAACAATCTTATCCACAGATCCCCCCCATTACAGTGTCATCCACAGACCCCCCATAACAGTGTGAAGGCAGCAGATCCTCCATAAGTGTGTTATCCAGAGAAGTATCTCAAAAGAGGAAGACCACGTAGCTGCTATGGGGCCCATGGGCAAAAGGCCTAGCCCCTTAATTACACTAATTACTGCCCAGTTCCAGTATAGTATCCCTACCATCAGTGGAGAAAGCATAAGGACCTGTGATATTGTCATCACTGGTCCTGTACATCTAGTAAAGGAACTGCACAAAATATGTCGTAGTTCTCAGGTTAGATAGGAGCATCTGCCAGTACCTGTGATGACATTTTTAGCATCACAGGTCCTGTACATCTAGTAAACGAACTGCACAGAGTATCATCACATGTCCCTCAACCGCCAAAAGCATGGAGCTGCAGGATGAGCTCTCCAATGAGACTAGAATGGAGTGGTAAGAGGAGGTTCTTCTCCTTTCTCCTGATTTGCACCCAATTCCCCATTTTTACTTAGATCTCACTCATATATATACTACTGCAGACAATTACAACAACTATTACCTCATACAAAAACCATAATTTATAACTGACCACACATCTGTACACACTGCACTATGCATGTGTGTGTGTATATATATATATATATATATATATATATATATATATATATATAAGCAGGGGATACAGGTATGTAGTACACATATACATATGGAGGGAAAAAAAGTGTGACTTATAAAGCGAAGAATACGGTGTGTATATGCCTTAGGGCTTGTTCACGACCGTATGTGTTTTGCGATCCATTTTTCACGGATCCGTGTTTTTTTTTTTTTTAATCCCTAGTGTTTTCATTTCCGTTCCGTATTTCTGCAAAAAATCTCTGTATGGTTTCCATATGCGAGCCATTTTTTGGGGATTGCAAACAGAAACAGAAAATTTGAAATCATTATTGCAATGTACTGTAATGTTTGTAAACAGTAAACACATGGGCAAAGTGAGCATGGATCTGCAAAATATGGATGACATACTGATATAGGAGGAACAAAAATACCAAACTTCAAAAAAAGCTAAATTTAGCCAACTAAGCAAAGCCATAGGCCCAACTAACTGGGACCAAGTCCTCAAAAATAAAAATACAACCACAAAATGAGAGATTTTTAAAAGCACCCAAATGTAAAATCTAATTGTGAGAGGTACATACCTTATAGGAATAAAAGGCTAAGAAACAATAAGAAACCAATGTGGATAAATAGAACCGTAAAGAAAGCAATAAATGACAAAAAGAAAGCATATAAATCACTAAAACAGGAGGGGAGCCAGGGAGCACTGATAAACTATAAGGAAAAAAATAGAATATGTAAAAAAATCTAATAATAATTGCCAAACTAGAGACCGAGAGATTAATTGCCAAAGAGAGTAAAACTAACCCTAAAACGTTCTTCAATTATATAAATAGTAAAAAACTATAAATCTGAAGGAGTCGGCCCTCTACATAGTAATGAGGGGGTAGCATCGAGCGACGAGGATAAAGCAAAACTATTATTTATTTTTTTCTCCACTATATTCACTGAGGAAATGCAGATGAAATGCAGAATGTAAAAGTAAACTCCCCATTAAAAGTGCCCTGTCTGACCCAGGAAGAAGTACAACAGCGACTTAAAAAGATTAAAATAGACAAATCGCCAGGACCGGATGGCATACACCTCCGTATCCTAAGGGAATTAAGTGATGTCATAGCCAGACCTTTATTTCTGATATTTACAGACGCTATACTGACAGGGAATGTTCCACAGGATTGGCGCATAGCAAATGTGGTACCAAATACCAATATTCAAAAAGGGTCCAAAAACAGAGCCTGGAAATTATAGGCCGGTAAGTTTAACATCTGTTGTTGCTAAACTGTTTGAAGGAGAGGTGGACGATATGTGCGATATAGGCGATATAATATATTAATTTGTGCCACGATATTGATTTCGTCTATATCGCCATATCGCGGAAGAACATGGTATGCGCCGAGAGCCGGCATGGTTCTCCTGAGCCGGCATGGTGGAGAAGGAGGGAGCCCCTCCCTCCCCACTGCGTGCGGCTGCCGCTGGCCACCAATGAGAGCGGCGGAGGGGAGGGACTGTGGCCACTGCCACCAATGAGAGCAGAGGAGGGGCGGGACTGTGGCCACTGCCACCAATGAATGATGGAATAGCAACGTAGCCTGCATGTGCTGGATATGTCCCATGCCCGGCCTCTATGACTGCACGCTGCGATCCACCGCAATTAACCCCTAAGGTTCTGAGGGGTAAATTGCGGCGGATCGCAACACGCAGTCAAAGAGGCCCAGCATGGGATATGGCCGACACATGCAGGCATATAGGAACTTTCATTAGTTTCAACTTTATTACTTAAGTAGCGGCACATACGGCATATATGGGGCACTTACTATTATATCTGTGCGGGGCTCTGTTCGCCCGCTCTGGCCCCTGTTACATAGTGGAACAGCAGGGAGGAGACATCAGCCTCTCTCCCTGGGCATTACTTCTCCCAATCACAGCGCAGAACGTCACAGGCAGGGAGAAGGAACGCCAGGAGAGAGGCTGATGTCTCCTCCCTGCTGTTCCCACCATGTAACGGGAACCAGAGCGGGCGAACGGAGCCCCGCACAGATATAATAGAAAGTACCCCATGTATGCCCTATGTGCCGCTACTTAAGTAATAAAGTTGAACCTAATGAAAGGTCCTATATGCCTGCCCCCAGATCATTGGTGGCAGTGATCGGAGTCCCAGCAGTCTAATGCTGGGGATCAGATCAGCTTCCATGGCAGCCAGGACGCTACTGAAGTCCTGGCTGCCATAGTCAGCTCCCTGCTGCTGTGTGCACAGGGCAGCAGGGAGTGTGTGAGGTCCTTTTCACCCTAATAGATCTCTATCAGGATGAATAGGACAAGGGTTTTAGCCTCTAAGGGGCTAATAGTTGGTAAATAAAAAGTTGAAAAAGAAAGTTAAGAAAGCTTAACAACCCCCCCATATAGAAAATATATATTGCGATATATATCACATATCGCACATGATTCATATTATATCGTAATATCAATTTTAGGCCATATCGCCCACCCCTAGTTCGAAGGGTTTCTAAGAGATGCTATTTTGCAGTATCTTAATGAAAATAAGCAAATGAGCATGGCTTCATGAGGGATCGGTCATGCCAAACGAATTTAATCAGCTTCTATGAGGAGGTAAGTTCTAGACTTGACAGCGGCGAATCAATGGATATCGTATATCTGGACTTCTCCAAAGCATTTGACACTGTACCTCATAAAAGGTTAGTATATAAAATGAGGATGCTCGGACTGGGAGAAAATGTCTGTATGTGGTTTAGTAACTGGCTGAGTGACAGAAAACAGAGGGTGGTTATTAACGGAAGATACTCAGATTGGGTCACTGTTACTAGTGGGGTACCTCAGGGGTCAGTATTGGCTCTATTCTCTTCAATATATTTATTAATGATTTTGTAGAAGGCTTGCACAGTAAAATATCAATTTTTGCAGATGACACTAAACTGTGTAAAGCAATTAACACTGAAGAGGACAATATACTGCTACAGAGGGATCTGGATAGATTGGAGGCTTGGGCAGATAAGTGGCAGATGAGGTTTAACACTGACAAATGTAAAGTTATGCACATGGGAAGGAATAATGCAAGTCACCCGTACATACTAAATGGTAAAACACTCGGTAACACTGATATGGAAAAGGATCTAGGAATTTTAATAAACTGCAAACTAAGCTGCAAAAACCAGTGTCAGGCAGCTGCTGCCAAGGCCAATAAGATAATGGGTTGCATCAAAGGGGCATAGATGCCCGTGATGAGAACATAGTCCGACCACTTTACAAATCGCTAGTCAGACCACACATGGAGTACTGTGTACAGTTCTGGGCTCCTGTGAACAAGGCAGACATAGCAGAGCTGGGGAGGGTTCAGAGGAGGGCAACTAAAGTAATAACTGGAATGGGGCAACTACAGTACCCTGAAAGATTATCAAAATTAGGGTTATTTACTTTAGAAAAAGAAGACTGAGAGGAGATCTAGTAACTGTGTATAAATATATCAGGGGTCAGTACAGTGATCTATCCCATCATCTATTTATCCCCAGGACTGTGATGAGGGGACATCCTCTGCATCTGGAGGAAAGAAGGTTTGTACATAAACATAGAAGAGGATTCTTTACGGTAATAGCAGTGAGACTATGGAACTCTCTGCCTGAGGAGGTGGTGATGGTGAGTACAATAAAGGAATTCAAGAGGGGACTGGATGTATTTCTGGCGTGTAATAATATTACAGGTTATAGCTACTAGAGAGGGGTCGATGATCCAGGGAGTACTTTTTTCCTCTGGATCAACTAGCAGGATGACAGGCCGAACTGGATAGACCGATGTCTTTTTTCGGCCTTATGTACTATCTTACTAGAGAGAAAAAGCGATTTATTTTAAAAAAAGACTTTTTAAATCAAAAATGCTTTTGCACCAAATAGACCACATCAGATAGACATAACAGGTTAAATATACAGCAGGGGGAATAATCATAAGAAATTATGAATAGATCCATGGTTTATAGTCTACATTTAATCCTTTCAGTTTCAATGTGTTTTAATTTGGTAATCCATTGTATCTCCCGTTTTTTTTAGATTCAATATTTTATTGCCCCCTTTCCATGATAAGGGGACATGATCGACAATCATACATTTCAATTCATGTTCTTCATGTGCCAGTTCTGTGAAGGGTTTTGAAACGGTTTGAATTGTATAAATTGCAAACACATTTTTAAAGAAAATGTTTTCAAACATTCTATAACTAAGCAACAACACAGAATTAATTTTTGTGTGTCTACATATGTAATTTATGTTCTATGGTGTCCATGCCAATTGTTGTATGTAGGTGAGACCGCATTAGACTTAAAAACACGTTTTCAACCAACTTAGGTACTCCAAGTAAAAAACATATGATCTACCAGTTTCAAAACACTTCGCAGAACTGGCACATGGAGAACATGAATTGAAATATATGATTGTCGATCATGTCCCCTTGTCATGGAAAGGGGGCAATCGAATATTGAATCTAAAAAAACAGGAGATACAAGGGATTACCAAATTTAAACACATTGAAACTGAAAGGATTAAATGTAGACTATAAACCATGGATCTTTCCATGATTTCTCATGATTATTCCCCCTGCTGTATATTTAACCTGTTATGTCTATCTGATGTGGTCTATTTTGGTGCAAATTTTATTTTAGTTTTTTTAAACAAAAAAGAACACAGAAAAAAAAAAAATCTTCTTGACCAATGGCATATAAAATATAGATTAAACTGAATCCAATAATTATGTACTCCCTGTATATTTTACTTGTAATTACATAATGGGATTTTTCCCAATTGGAGTGTTTAATTATGAGTTCATGTATTTATTTTATACAATAGCTAAGATCCTTTATTTTTCGGTGACAAAATGAGAGGTATCGGTAGCAGGATGAGGTATAATGTCTGTGACACGGATATAGTACAATTCCGCACCTTCCAGTTCGGCTGCCACCTATACATAACTGTATTGGGAGGCAGAGTCCCAATATCCCCGTAAAATTGTCACTGTTAGACAATAGTATTACTAAGCATGTGGCTGAAGTATGTGGTTAGTTATAACTGCATTTGGTGTCAGAGTCAGATACCGAGTGGTCAATACTTCCCTCTGACATATCTCCCCTACATGTGTGATTCGAGGAGCTATGAAGGATACTCCGTTCAACATAGAACCAGGGCTGTGGAGTCGGTAGATAAATTGTCCGACTCCAACTCCGACTCCTCAGATTTTGAAACTTCCGACTCCGACTCCTCGACTCCGACTCCTCTGTATTTAATATGCAAATACGAAGCTGTTCCACTAAGTTCTTCTAATCTTCTCTAGCACAGAGAGGTAGTTGAGCAGAAGCTGCTGCCTTCTCCTTTGTGTGCTGATCTTCTGCTGAAGATAGAGCAGTGGAAGGATCCAGGAAGGGGCATTTATTTTAAAACAGGATTTTCCTAGTAGAATCCCATAGTCATGTTTAAAATTTAAGCTAACAATCTGAGTTTACATGTTTTATAGCCTTAGCTGAATGATAGCAGTTTTTCCAATGGTTTACAGCTTCAGTCTTGAACTATTGACTCTCCATTCCCTTCACTTATACAAGTGTCTCCAGTCCTTAATCAGTTATCAGTCAGAGGCGAGGATAACCATGGGTTCCCTGTAACAGCAGACCACAAGACAATGGAAAGTGTAAGTATTGCCGCTCCTTAAAGGGACACTGACAGGCTGATTTTCCAGCTAAAGATATATATATACTGGTATTCATCAGAGAATTAGGAATAAAACTATACTAATGTTACCCCCAGTTAAGCTGTACTTGTGTTTAAAAAACATTTTAATCTGTATGCAAATTCACTATCTTTGTGCCCAACGGAGCAGCGTCTCCTGCGGCTTTGTGCCCAGCCGCGCCCGAAGTACAGCTTCCCAGCGCTGTTTCCTCGTTATTATTCACTGCACTGGCCTTTTTTTCAGGCTAGCCGAACGCTGAATTCCTGCGCAGGCGCACGTGTAGAGTGCTGGCAGCAGCCTCGTCTGGCTATGCTGAGGCTGTGCCAGCTTTCTCTCTTCCTCCTCGCTACCTAGTCCTGTCTAGTGCTGCCAGTACTCTACATGTGCGCCTGCCCCTTGGGCACAAAGGTAGAGAATTTGCATATTGATTAAAACGTTTTTAAACACAAGTAAACCTCAACTGGGGGTAACAGTCGTCTAGTTGTATTTCTAATCCTCTGATGAATACCAGCAGATATATCTTTAGCCGGTAAACCAGCCTGTCAGTGTCCCTTTAACTGCATAGTAAAGCATATGAAAAGCATGCTTCTTCACGGTCACTTAACGTCTTTGTTTAGCGGTAACGTGACGCACTGCATGCATTGGCCTTTATTCTTACAGTAGAGAAGTAATTAATTATAACTTTATCTGAATTGGGACATTTAAACTTGCTTTTTTTTTTATTCCAATTTTTTTTAATTCCAATTTAAATCTAGTAGGAGTCGGAGTCGGTCCATTTTTTGCCGACTCCGACTCCAGGTACCCAAAATTGCCTCCGACTCAGACTCCACAGCCCTGCATAGAACTCAATCAATTCTCCATAATTTATTATATATTTAGACAGATTTGTCCAATACATTACTAACATTAGGATGTACGTAATATTATTGTAAGCCACAATCATGTCACCAAAACAAACGGGTCATGTGTATAGATCGCAATTACACATTGCGATCATGTGACAAAATGGGTCACGTGTGTGGAAGTGACATAATATGTGTTCCACCCCTAGCTCAGGAAGTGCGCATTAAATTTATGCATGCGCAGTGGACAATGCAGAACGGCAGATACATGTGGAATCAATGGGGTCCATGCTAGTTAGTGTTTACATTGCTGGATTTGTTTTTAATTAATACTTTGATATACACAGGGGTTTAATATCTGATATCACTATCACTAATCATGTCACTTATATGAAAAACGTATTAAATATGTATGAATTTGAGTACTATCTATATGAATCATTATTCACAGTGCACATGATTTTTGAGTTGATTTATGGAATTAAATTATTGATGTAATCAAGTTATTTCTTTTAATTGTGCATTATGATTAGACATGAGCGAATTTCAAAAATTCGATTCGCTGGTTTGATGCGAATATATTTATTGCAATTACGTAAAAAAAACTATTTCCTGGCTGCTGAGAGCCTTTATAGTGGCGTAGCACACTGTGCCGTGCAGTAACACGCATAGAGAGTCTGCTTTGGTAGTGAGTACTGCAAGTCCGTATGACACAAATATTAACTAACAGATGCCCAGACGGGCAGTAAACCTATCTTGACCCAGGTTATTATAAAACGTCACTTTTATTTGACATACACTAAAAGTTAAAGTGTGAGATGAATGCAACTTTAAACCAAAAAATATTTATTAAAAGTACAGTCGACAATTCACCTATGGATAGGGGTGTTATTCAGAAGGAGAGAGGGTAGGGAGATGTGCACAATCTCCCACCCTATCACGACTAGATATAGCGTACTCTGATGTCACTGTTTGCAGAGCAAGTTGCTAATAAGGTATATCCGGCACCTTTGCCGTATTTTGTAGTGAAGACTTGTGTACCTTCACACCACTGTCAGATTAACACAGCCACCATTAGTCCGTATGACATGCAGATGACAGGCGTCTCTCTTAGAATCACTGTATACTTGACTTAACTGGGTGGTCACGGGTGCAAAACTGACCAAATAACTTAAGTATCAACTAAGCCTTACAGGTAGAGATGAGCGAACACCTGGATGTTCGGGTTCGAGAAGTTCGGCCGAACTTCCGAAAATGTTCGGGTTCGGGATCCGTACTCGACCCGAACTTTATCCCGAACCTGAACACCATTGAAGTCAATGGGGACAAGAACTTTTAGGCAGTAAAAGGCTGTGAAATAGTCCAGGAACGGGCTAGAGGGCTGCCAAAGGCAGCAAAATGTAGGCAAATCCACTGCAAACAAATGTGGATAGGAAATGAATTAAAATAAAATAAATAAAATTTAACCAATGTCAATTGGAGAGAGGTCTCACTGCAAGGAATCATGCGTCATATCACCCACCACCGGAGAAGGCCACTCTCAGTTATTTCCGCCCCACCACCCAGACAGAGGAGAGAGGTCCCACAGCAAGGAATCATGCGTCATATCAACCACCACCGGAGAAGGCCACTTTCAGTTATTTCGGCCCCACCACCCAGACAGAGGAGAGGTTCATTCAACTTTGTGTTGAACCGCAAGATCATGGTAAAGTTAAAAAATGAGGATTCAATAAAGAAGTGCCCTGAGTACAAGAATACATGGTTGAGGGGAGGCAGTTAAACATGTCTATTCTGCACAAGGGAGGGACAGGTCCTGGGGATCCATGCATGGTTCATTTTATGAATGTCAGCTTGTCCACGTTGGCTGTGGACAGGCGGCTGCGTTTGTCAGTAATGGCGCCCCCTGCCGTGCTGAATACACGTTCAGACAAAACTCTGGCCGCCGGGCAGGATAGCACCTCCAAGGCATAAAATGCTAACTCCGGCCATGTGGACAATTTGGAGACCCAGAAGTTGAATGGGGCCGAACCATCCAGTCAGTACGTGGAGGGGTGTGCAGGCGTACTGTTCAACCATGTTAGTGAAATGCTGCCTCCTGCTAACACGTTCCGTATCAGGTGGTGGTGCAGTTAGCTGTGGCGTGGAGACAAAACTTTTCCACATTTCTGCCATGCTAACCCTGCCCTCAGAGGAGCTGGCCGTGACACAGCTGCGTTAGCGACCTCTTACTCCTCCTCTGCCTTCGCCTTGGGCTTCCACCTGTTCCCCTGTGACATTTGGGAATGCTCTCAGGAGCGACTACCAGCGCGCGCTTGTACTCGCACATCTTCCCATCACGCTCCAGTATAGGAAGTAAGGTGGGCACATGGTCTTTGTACCGGGGAACCAGCAGGGTGGCAACCCAGTAGTCCGCACACGTTAAAATGTGAGGCAACTCTGCTGTCGTTGCGCAGGCACTGCAGCATGTAGTCGCTCATGTGTGCCAGGCTCCCCAGAGGTAAGGACAAGCTGTCCTCTGTGGGAGGCGTATCGTCATCGTCCTCCGTATCCCCCAGCCACGCACCAGTGATGGGCCTGAGCTGTGTCGGGTGCCACCCGCTGTGAACCTGCTTCATCCTCATCCTCCTCCACCTCCTCCTCATCGTCCTCCAGTAGTGGGCCCTGGCTGGCCACATTTGTACCTGGCCTCTGCTGTTGCAAAAAACCTCCCTCGGAGCCACTTCTAACAGACTGGCCTGAAAGTGCTAAAAATGACCCCTCATCCTCCTCCTCCTGGGCCACCTCCTCTTCCATCATCGCCCTAAGCGTTTTCTCAAGGAGACATAGAAGTGGTATTGTAACGCTGATAACGGTGTAATCGCCAATGGCCATGTTGGTGGAGTACTCGAAACAGCGCAACAGGGCACACAGGTCTCGCATGGAGGCCCAATCATTGGTGGTGAAGTGGTGCTGTTCCGCAGTGCGACTGACGCGTGCGTGCTGCAGCTGAAACTCCACTATGGTCTGCTGCTGCTCGCACAGTCTCTCCAGCATGTGCAAGGTGGAGTTCCACCTGGTGGGCACGTCGCATATGAGGCGGTGAGCGGGAAGGCCGAAGTTCCGCTGTAGCGCAGACAGGAGAGCAGCGACAGGATGTGAGACGCCGGAAGCGCGCACAGATGGCCCTCACTTTATGCAGCAGCTCTGACATGTCGGGGTAGTTGTGAATGAACTTCTGCACCACCAAATTCAGCACATGCGCCAGGCAAGGGATGTGCGTCAAACCGGCTAGTCCCAGAGCTGCGACGAGATTTCGCCCGTTATCGCACACCACCAGGCCGGGCTTGAGGCCCACCGGCAGAAACCACTCGTCGGTCTGTTGTTCAATACCCCACCACAACTCCTGCGCGGTGTGGGGCCTGTCCCCCAAACATATGAGTTTCAGAATGGCCTGCTGACGTTTACCCGGGCTGTGCTGAAGTTGGTGGTGAAGGTGTGTGGCTGACTGGATGAGATGGTGGAAGCAGAGGAGGAGGAAGCCGAGTAGGAGGAGGAGGCTACAGGAGGCAAAGAATGATGCCCTGCGATCCTTGGCAGCGGAAGGACGTGCGCCAAGGAACTCCTCCGCCTGCGGCCCAGCCGCCACTACATTTACCCAGTGTGCAGTTAGGGAGATATAGCGTCCCTGGCCGTGCTTACTGGTCCACGTATCTGTGGTTAGGTGGACCTTGCCACAGATGGCGTTGCGCAGTGCACACTTGATTTTATCGGATACTTGGTTGTAAAAGGAAAGCACGCCTGTCTTGAGAAGTAGTGGCGGCTGGGAACAACATACTGTGGAACAGCCATGTACATGAGCTGTTTGAAGCTGTCTGTGTCCACCAGCCTGAATGACAGTATTTTAAAGGCCAGTAGTTTAGAAATGCTGGCATTCAGGCCCAGAGGCTCGAGGGTGGCTAGGTGGGAATTTACGCTTTCTCTCCAAGGTTTGTGAGATGGAGAGCTGAACACTGCCGTGTGACATGGTGGAGATGCTTGGTGACGCAGGTGGTGGTGTCGGTTTGGTGGGTGGCAAGTGCCAACGTTCCTCCCGAGGCGGAGGAAGAGGCCGAGGCAGCAGCAGAAGAGGAGCCAGAGTGAGTTCCTTGCTTTTAAGGTGTTTACTCCACTGCAGTTCATGCTTTGCATGTAGATGCCTGGTAATGCAGGTTGTGCTAAGGTTCAGAACGTTAATGCCTCGCTTCAGGATCTGATGGCACAGCGTGCAAACCACTCGGGTCTTGTCGTCAGCACATTGTTTAAGAAGTGCCATGCCAGGAACTCCTTGAAGCTGCCTTTGGGGTGCTCGGTCCCTTGTGGCGGTGGCCAGTAGCAGGCGAACTCTCTTGGCGGCGGCTGGTCTGCTTTTGCCCCCTGCTCCCTCCTTTGCTACGCTGTTGGCTCGGTCTCACCACTGCCTCTTCCTCTGAACTATGAAAGTCAGTGGCAAGACCTTCATTCCATGTGGGGTCTAGGACCTCATCGTCCCCCGCATCGTCTTCCACAGTGTCTTCCTCCCTGACCTCCTGTTCGGTCTGCACACTGCAGAAAGACGCAGCAGTTGGCACCTGTGTTTCGTCATCATCAGAGACGTGCGGACTCGATGAGGTGGTATTCCCATGTCCTCATCATCAGGAAACATCAGTGGTTGTGCATCAGTGCATTCTATGTCTTCCACCACTGGGGAAGGGCTAGGTGGATTCCTTGGAAAACCCTGCCAGCAGAGTCTTCAAACAGCATAAGAGACTGCTGCATAACTTGAGGCTCAGACAGTTTCCCTGATATGCATGGGGGTGATGTGACAGACTTGTTTTTAGGTGCCACCTGTGAGCTTTCAGCAGAAGACTGGGTGGGAGATAATGTTGTGAACATGCTGGATCCACTGTCGGCCACCCAATTGACTAGCGCCTGTACCTGCTCAGGCCTTACCATCCTTAGAACGGCATTGGGCCCCACCAAATATCGCTGTAAATTCTCGCGGGTACTGGAACCTGAGGTAGTTGGTTCACTAGGACGTGTGGCTGTGGCAGAATGGCCACGTCCTCTCCCAGCACCAGAGGGTACACTAACACCACCACGACCGCGTCCAGCGTCCCTTACTAGATGTTTTCCTCATTGTTACCATTCACCAAGCACCACAATAAGGAAAAAATATTTGGCCCAATGTATTGATTTCAAATTCAGGCCTTTTTTTTTTTTTTACAGGCACCCAACACTATCTGCCTATTTGTTTATGTAGCGTATTACACTAATCCAAACACCGCGGTAACCACTGATTTAGGGAATATCTCTTTTAGGGCTAGTATTTAGGCCCTGGATGAAAGGCATCCTTTATGGACAGATTTACACGTGGCCTGCAACAGCTGGGACACCAGATTGAGGTATTGCTATTTTGGCAAGTGAATTACACCCCAGAACAAAATATATGTTTTGGCGGACACTGTGAAACCTGGCCTGCAACAGCTGGGACACCAGATTCAGGGTATTGCTATTTTGGCAAATTAATTTCACCCCAGAACAAAATATATGTTTTGGCGGACACTATGAAACCTGGCCTGCAACAGCTGGGACACCAGATTCAGGGTATTGCTATTTTAGCAGATTAATTTCACCCCAGAACAAAATATACGTTTTGTCGGACACTATGAAACCTGGCCTGCAACAGCTGGGACACCAGATTCAGGGTATTGCTATTTTGGCAAATTAATTTCACCCCAGAACAAAATATATGTTTTGGCGGACACTATGAAACCTGGCCTGCAACAGCTGGGACACCAGATTCAGGGTATTGCTATTTTGGCAGATTAATTTCACCCCAGAACAAAATATGGGCCAGATTTATCATTACACTTACATCTTACTCCACTTTTACATCTGCCCAAATTCACTTTTAGTTAGTCAGATTTATTAATGGTCCTTTCATACTGTGATAAATGTGGATTGACGGTAGCAGTTTATCCTTCAGTAAGCGGCTTTACAAAAGTCGCACGTCTTTACAAAAAGTCGCATGTTCTATTAAAAAGTCGCATAAGATAAGCATGGTCCCCCTGGAGTGAAATTGCGCATTTTTTGCGACTTTTTGCTACTATTTAAATGGTTGCAATAGTAAATCTGTCTAGAGATTCATTTACATAAGACAACACGCCCACTTTCACAAAACTGGAGAGCTTAGTGCAGAGCTTGAAAAAGTCGCAAAAAAATGCAATTTTACCGATTGCGCATTTTTTGCGACTTTTCACTCCATTAAAGTGACTTTAGCTAATGATAAATCTGGCCCTATATGTTTTGGCGGACACTATGAAACCTGGCCTGCAACAGCTGGGACACCAGATTCAGGGTATTGCTATTTTGGCAAATTAATTTCACCCCACAACAAAATATATGTTTTGGCGGACACTATGAAACCTGGCCTGCAACAGCTGGGACACCAGATTCAGGGTATTGCTATTTTGGCAAATTAGTTTCACCGCAGAACAAAATATATGTTTTGGCAGACACTATGAAACCTGGCCTGCAACAGTTGGGACACCAGATTCAGGGTATTGCTATTTTGGCAATTGAATTTCACCCCAAAACAAAATATATGTTTTGGCGGACACTATTATTCTTTGCCAGCCACAGCTGAAACCACCGATTTATGGGATTGCAATTTTGGCAATTGAATTTCACCACATAAAATAAACTATCCTTTGCCAGACAGCAGACAGTATTATACTTGTCTAGACAAAACTTGGAACACCAGATTTAGGGGATTGGTATTTGGGCAATTGTATTTAACCCCTTAATAAAATATAGAAATTGCTATCCTGAGTTTCTAGGGGTGACAATTAGCACAGCCAAGCCACTGATGTAGGATATAGCAAAAAAAAACTAGTATTGATGGATTGATGGACTTGGTGGCAGCTTGTTCTGGTGCACCACAAGTCACAAAATTGCCGCCGATCACCCCAGAAAATAAGTGACAGAAAAACGCTCTGTGCAGCCTAAAAACCAGTGAGCAAGTAACTAGCAGAAGTTCAATAATTCACAGCTGTAGATCGATCCGTTCATTATGTGCTGTTGCTGACTTTACCCTGCCTAATCTCGCCCTGACAGAAGCTGCATCCTCTCCCTACACTAATCAGAGCAGTGTGACGTGCGGCACTACGTGACTCCAGCTTAAATGGAGGCTGGGTCACATGCTGCACTTGGCCAATCACAGCCATGCCATTGAGTACGCATGGCTGTGATGGGCTCTTAGAGCAGAAGTAAACGCTAGCTGATTGGCTGCTGTGCAGCCCTTCAGAAAGCGGGAGGTAATCGATGAACAACGAACCCGAACTTTTTTGAAAATGTCCGGGTTCGGTCCGTGTCCCGGACACCCCAAAGTTCGGTACAAACCCGAACGATGCTCGAACTGTTCGCTCAACACTACTTACAGGTCAATTTTAGGGCCCCGGAGCCAAGCAGTCATAGGGCCCCGGAGCCAAGCAGTCATAGGGCCCCCGGGCCAAGCAGTCATAGGGCCCCCGGAGCCAAGCAGTCATAGGGCCCCCGGAGCCATGGGGCAGAATCAGTCGTAGGGCCCCCGGAGCCATGGGGTCGAAGCAATCTGAGGGCCCCCGGAGCCATGGGGCCGAAGCAGTCATAGGGCCCACCGGAGCCAAGCTGTCGTTGGGTCCTTGGAGCCATGAGGCCTAAGTAGTCATCGGGCCCGCAGAGCCAAGAGACTGATCTGAATGATGTGACAGTGACGAGATATAATAAAAACTTGAGCCAGACCTGATGGGATAGGCGGCAACTTGGATGATTGGATTGGCTAAAAGTGGCCTAAAAGAAACATATCTGCCAACAAGCATTGAAAATATCGACATTAGTAATCCGAACAACATGCATAAATAAAATGGGATAAAAACAAGAGCCTGAGGCATTGCAAGGTTGCTAAGCAAAGTACCTTATCGCGACAAACAAATGAACAACTTGTGAAAACATGATAGGAAACTAGCTCCTATTGGCCCACAGGCCTCCGCTGAAAAGCTGTTGTTTTGGTGAACTAGGCAGGAGACCAATCTGAGTGAATGCGAACCAGGAGTAAAGGAGACCAATCTGAGTGAATACGAACCAGGATTTAAAAGATAGCAGCCATGTTTGTCGGGAGAGCGGTACCAAGCAGTGGGTGCGGAGTGCCCTTTGAGATTATTGAGTAAAAAACATGATGTAGCAAGGAACAGGAGAATGCAGTTTTGAGTGGGAGCAGAGTTTAACACATTATGTAACAGATGGGTGAATGCCGCTCTGGATGTGAGTAGTTTCTAAAAAAACATGATATAAGCAATGTATGAGCGCGGCTCCGAGTATGGCTAGAGCATGAAAAACATGGTATAAAGCAGGCGTAAGAATGCAAAACTGAATGTGAGCAGAGTACTGTATTAACGTGATGTGTCAGCAGACACATGAACACAGCTCTAGTAGTGAATGGAGTAGAGGACAAGATGTAAAGAAGATGTGCGGACGCAGCTTTGGATGTGAACGGAATATTAACTTGAAGTGACAGCCGACATGGATAGCGGCTCTGGCGAGTGGGGTATAAAACCTATTGTAGCAGTAGAAGTGTGAACACAAGTCTGGGTATAGGCAGAGCATGAAAACAGCAGCTCTGGTTGTGAATGGAGCATGACACATGATGTAACAGTGACATGAACACAGCTCTTGAAATGGGCCTGGAAAGAACCTGTAGTAACAGTGGACATGTGAGCGCAGCTCTGGGTGTGAGTAGAGCAAACATGATATACCAATAGACGTATGAGCGCAGCTCTGGTCGTGAGTTTGACCGCGTAAGTGTGAATGTACCTCTGAGTGTGAGCCGAGAATAAAAATTGGTCTAACAGCAGCTCTAAATGTGAGTGGAGCATGAACATGATGTGACCGCAAACGTGAAAGCATCTCTGAAACAACCCTAGTATAAACCTGTTGTAACAGCAGACATGTGAACGCAGCTCTCCCTGTGAGCAGAGCAAACATGGTATACTAGCTGACGCATGAACGCAGCTCTAGTTGCGAGTGGAGTAGAAAAAACATGATGTAACAGCAAAGTGTGAGCACCGGTCTTGTGCGGCCAGAGAATAAAATGGAGTAACAGTAGCAGCTCTGGCTGTGGGCAGAGTATGAAAAACATGTAATAGCAGGCGTATAATACAGTTCCGGATGTCGGCTGGGTATGGAATGTGATGTAACAGCAAACGGGTGAATGCAACTCGAATGTGATTGACGTATGAAGCATGATGAAAATAGCAGACATGTGGACACTGCTCCGGTGAGCAGAGTAAAACATGTGTAACAGCGAAAGGTAAAGGCCGGTCTTGGAGCGAGCAGCGTGAAAGTGATGAGCAATAAAAGACGTGCGATGCATATGCGGGTGTGAGGCGTATGAAGCATGGTGCAATAGCAGGCATAAGACAGAAGTGAAAGCCAAACGAGGAAATGCTGCTCAGGATAAGAGCAGAGCATAAAGTGCTTAATTTTAATTAATTATTGTTTTAGCTGGGGGAGGGGGAGTCACATGGCAAGGAACAGCTACAGCAATAGGCCTGAACAACAACAGCTGCGTCCGATCTCCAAACATGACGTCACATGCAGCCCGGGTAACTTTCCATACGCGACAAACAAAGCGAAGTAAAATTTGCAAGATATATAGGAATTAACTCCTATTATTAAAACAAACGGCGATGTTAATGAAGAGATTGAAGAGATAAGGAAGTTAATGGAGGAGGTGCAAATTTGTATTTCCACCGAAATAATTTAAAAAAGATTTTACCGCATATAAGTGCAGCGCTTAAAGCAGAATACAAGATTTTTTTCCAATGAAATAATTCTAAAAATATTTCACCGCATGTAAGTGCAGTGCTTCATGCTGAATACAAGATTTTTTTTTCCACCAAAATATTTCAAGAGGTTTTACCGCATATAACTGCAGCACTGATCGCCGACTATCTTTCTTTTTCTACTGATAGATGCCTCTAAAGGCTTTACCACATATAACGAATAGTGAACGCCGAGTATATATTTTTCTTTTTCCACTTATATACACCAATAAAGGCTTTTCAACAAAGGCAGAAAAGTCCCCGTAGTGTCCAGTAAGCAATGCCACAGATAGATGCGGGCTGGTGTGAATTAGTTGGCATCTTTGTGTAGGGTTAGTGCATTCACCTTTTATGGACGTCGTCATGTAAGAGCACAGTGTGTGAAACGTAAATACGAAATTTCACCACAACATAATTCGGTCCATACCACAAAAAGGAATTTCCCACATATAACTACAGAACGCTGAATATATCTTTATTTTTCTATAGAAATACGACACTAAAGGCTTTACCAGATATAACTGCAACAGTGAAGGCTAAATATATTTTTATTTTTCTATTGATATACGTCAAAGGTTTTTCAAGATATAAATGCAGAAGCGAATGGCAAATGTATATTTCTTTTTCTACTGCAATAAGCTAGTAAAGGCTTTATTAGATATAACTGCAACAGTGTACTGAGAATATATTTTTCTTGTAGTACTGAAATATGCCCCGATACGCTTTCCCCAGAAATAACTGCAGAAGTGACTTGAGACTATATTTTTCTTGTTGGACTGAAATACGCCCATATACACTTTAACCAGAAATAACTGCAACAGTGCAGTGCATAAATATTTTTCTTTTTTTACTGAAATACGCCCCTATACTCTTTCACCAGAAATGAATGCAAACGTGCAGTGCGTTTATATTTTTCATGTATTACTGAAATACCACCCTATACTCTTTAGGCTCCATTCAGACGTCCTTGTGTTTTGCGGATCCATGGATCCGCAAAACACGGACACCAGCAATGTGCGTTCGTCATTTTGCGGACCGCACATCGAAGGCACTCTCATAGAAAATGCCTTTTCTTGTCCGTAATTGCGGACAAAAATAGGACATGTTCTATTTTTTTGCGGAACGGAAGTGAGGACCCGGAAGTGTGGATCCGCAATTTCGGATCCGGCCGGGCATAGAGTGTCCCCATAGGAATGAATGGGTCCGCAATTCCGTTCTACAAAATGCGGAACAGAATTGCGGACGTGTGAATAGGGCCTTAACCAGAAATGACTGAAAATGATTTTAGCGTAAATTACAACAAAAGTGACATATATTTATCCTTTTCCACAGATAAAAGCCACTAAAGGCTTTTCAACATAACACTTGCACCCCAATAACTAATTGCTGGAATGACAGAGCTGTATTATGAGGCTATCTGGATCCCCAAGTAATGTTTCCCTGCGCTTGTAAATCTCTTTTTTCCACAATGAGGATTTTCCTATGACTCTAAGATGGCCTATAGGGCTATGTAAGTGAAAGGACTGGCACTCGCAACTGTAGAATCTTCAATCTCTTTTATTGCCACATATAGGAGCAAAAACAACGCGTTTCGACTCACATACTGAGTCTCTCTCAAATACATACAGGACATGTAAAGTTTATATAGCCCACCAATACCGACGTCATGAGCATATGACGTCAGGTAACCAGAGAAACATATCAACTAAGGAAGGACAAAAGGTAAACTGCAGACTAAAAAAGCAATAGGAACCAACATACAATCAATACAACTAAATATATAAACATGGGGGTATTAAATAGATCAAAGATTAGATACGTAAACGCAGTTAATTAGTTAGTATTAGTATACATTAAATAATACCGCCAGCGTTGAATTCCTAAAGACCCCCGGTAGAACTAGGTAGCCATGATTTGGAGAGGAATCTAAGAAGCTGGTTGCATGGGAATACATGCAGTTACTTTAGCAGAGTACTGCAGGACTGAGACCTACTTTCTTTTGTGAAAAGTATTGAATATTGCACACAATTCACTAATATTTTGAACAAGTGTTCACATGATTTGATGATCCTTACGATTGAACATCTTACTAAAACGATTAGTACTGACATCAGAGGGTCTTGCAACTTGAAAACAAAAGTAGAAAAATTTGCACTGATCTCAAAAAGAAATTGAGATTACTAAACGCAAGAAATTTGCTAGAGATTAAGAGGATTATCAAAAAACAAAATTTACAAATGGCAAGATTCCTTTAGCACTGCAACACCATTATTCGGATGACAAGCACAGCAAACAAATTCCCTTTCTTCAGGTTCTAGGAGCGAATACAGATCAACCGCACGTCAATCTTCATCTTTTTTGGGCAAAAAGCGCACTTTTAAAAAAAATTGCCAGAAGGGCAGGACGCCTTTATAGGTGATCTAAATGCATCGAGGACAACCAGATCTCAGGTATAGAAGAATCGCTTGTTTTTAATAATTCTTCTAAGAACTAGAATATCACACAATTACAAGTTTTGCAGAAAGGACTTTCCTTCAGTCCCACTGGACATTTTGATACTTTTGAATTTGATATGGACTGTCAACGTTTTTTTCGTACTATTAATTTAAAAGACTAGTGGTCTGTGCATTATGGACATTTTTTATTTCAGAGCGCAATTGATTTCTAATATGGATTTATCCTTTTCCAGTCCCCAAAAGAGAGAAGAGAAATTAGTAGACCTTTTTTGGGAGCTTGAAAAAAATTTGGTGAAGGAAATTAAAGGCACATGGGATATCCTCTCGTTGGAGAGATACCTTGAAAGGGATTTTTAACCTTGCTATCAGATGTATATTAGACATATATTATATTTCTATCAGGGACTGCCCCCTGTATGGATTATACACGGTTACAATACAGTTCATTTCCTCTGCAGACAAATGTTCCAGAGGGCTCTTAATTAAACTATGCGAGCCCATCCCACCAGACATTGAAATACAATGGACAACAGGAACCTCACATACATGACAGCAAGCTGTAACGAGTCCAACTTATTAGCATCTAGATTAACCTTGGCCAATATGTGAAATAACCCTTTCATGTATTGTATATGGCAGATACCAGTATTGTTTACCGAATTCCCAATATTAATACGTCATCCACTGCAGAAATTTTGGTGTTCCCACTCCCAATGCAGGGCTCCAGACTAAAAAAATTACCTAGGAGCCATTGGCTCCTAAACTGAAAAATTTAGGAGCCAAAAAAAAATTTCAGTCGCCAAATTTAAATAGATATAAAATCATCATCGAAAAAATTGCCTCATTCACACGTCAGTGTTTGGTCAGTGATTTCCATCAGTGACTGTGAGCCAAAACCAGGATTGGAGCCTCAACAGACATAAGGTATAAGGGAAAGATCTGCACCTGTTCTGTGTTTACAGCCGCAACTGGTTTTGGCTCAAAAATCCCTGATGGATATCACTGACCGAACACTGATACCTTATTCACACACGGGTTCACATTATGTTTCGGTCATATGTTATATTATACTATGACCGAAACATAATGGACGCCTCAGACAGATGCCATACTGTGGCATCCCTCACCATAGAGTTCTATTGTACAAAAAATGTAAATATTTTTTTCTGGACTTTATAGGATGGGAAGACGTGGTACACTACGATCTCCCATTCTGCAAAAAAAAACGTATAAGTTAGCATATATGGATTTTTGTACAATGGAACTCTATTGGATGGATGCCACAGTATGGCATCTGTCTGAGGCGTCCGTCAACATACGTTTTTTTTTGTATATGTTAAACGTATGACAAAAATCCAACACTTCCATTATTTTCATTGTTCTGCTCATCAAACGGAGCAGAACAACAGAAATAAATAGTGGTGGTGTGAACGGGGCCTAAGAGGTCGGTGTGCAGAGAACCATCACAGGTCTAATAACATGAAGCAATTATAGTGAAGTGATAAAGTCCAGTCCAATATGGCGGACCTTCCCTGTACGTTATCACTTGGCTATAATAGCCTGCTGTGTATTTACTACACACTGCAACACATACATCACTGCACTACATACATCAGTGTGAGATGTATGTAGTGCAGTGTGTGATGTATATAGTACAGTGTGTGATGTATACATGTGTGTGATGTGTGTAGTACAGTGTGTGATGTGTGTAGTGCAGTGTGTGATGTGTGTAGTGCAGTGTGTGATGTGCTAGTGCAGTGTGTGATGTGTGTAGTGCAGTGTGTGATGTGTGTAGTGCAGTGTGTGATGTGTGTAGTGCAGTGTGTGATGTGTGTAGTGCAGTGTGTGATGTGTGTAGTGCAGTGTGTGATGTGTGTAGTGCAGTGTGTGATGTGTGTAGTGCAGTGTGTGATGTGTGTAGTGCAGTGTGTGATGTGAGTGCAGTGTGATGTGTAGTGCAGTGTGTGATGTGTGTAGTGCAGTGTGTGATGTGTGTAGTGCAGTGTGTGATGTGTGTAGTGCAGTGTGTGATGTGTGTAGTGCAGTGTGTGATGTGTGTAGTGCAGTGTGTGATGTGTAGTGCAGTGTGTGATGTGTGTAGTGCAGTGTGTGATGTGTGTAGTGCAGTGTGTGATGTGTGTAGTGCAGTGTGTGATGTGTGTAGTGCAGTGTGTGATGTGTGTAGTGCAGTGTGTGATGTGTGTAGTGCAGTGTGTGATGTGTGTAGTGCAGTGTGTGATGTGTGTAGTGCAGTGTGTGATGTATGTAGTGCAGTGTGTGATGTATGTAGTGCAGTGTGTGATGTATGTAGTGCAGTGTGTGATGTGTGTGTAGTGCTGTATGTGATGTGTGTAGTGCAGTGTGAGATGTATGTAGTGCAGTGTGTGATGTATACATGTGTATGATGTGTATAGTGCAGTATGTGATGTGTGTAGTGCAGTGTGTGATATATCGTGTATGATGTGTGTAGTGCAGTGTGTGATATATACATGTGTGTGATGTGTGTAGTGCAGTGTGTGATGTTTGTAGTGAAGTGTGTGATGTATGTAGTGCAGTGTGATGTATACATGTGTATGATGTATGTAGTGCAGTGTGATGTATACATGTGTATGATATATGTAGTGCAGTATGTGATCTGTGTAGTGCAGTGTGTGATGTGTGTAGTGCTGTATGTGATGTGTGTAGTGCTGTATGTGATGTGTGTAGTGCTGTATGTGATGTGTGTAGTGCAGTGTGAGATGTATGTAATGATGTGCGATGTATGTAGTGCAGTATGTGATGATCACACACTCCACTACATACATTACACACATCGATACATAACACCTTGCGCTGTCACCTTCTTCTGCGGCTCCATCTTGATGCTTGGGCTGTAGGCTTCAGCTCCTCAGCGCGCCCGGCACTCCTTGCTTCAGACACCCCCAGAGCTGGCCCCTCCTCCTTTCATCTCCCGCCGGCTCTCTCTGCTGCAGGGCGCTGTATGGCTCCGGCGCCCGCCCAAACTAACCAATAGCAAAGCTCCTTACTGCATGGAGCTTTGCTATTGGTTATTTCGGGCTGCGCTGCCTGTGCTGTTCGCTGCGTGGTGCGTCTGCTGAAGACGTTTTATTTATTTCTTAAAGCTGCAGCGCGGCGGTGGGACAAGTCGCATATGGCGATAAGACAAATTTCTTATCGACATTTGCAAATTCCTAGTCGCATTGGCGACCATTTTGGTCGCCATCTGGAGCCCTACAATGTCCCATAAATACATGTACTATTGAATAAAGACTTCAGATCTTAACTATCCAAGATTGAGTTCTGGACGGTTAATGTCTCCCAGCTGAAGGAGAGAGTATTCACTGAAAGGGATAATTTACCGGTGGAGGTCTGATGCCTCATTGTATGACCATCTCATAAGCACCTCAGATTTTAAAGAGCTATCATACCTATCTGAGGATAAAATTCCAGAGGGTCTGCGATGGCAGGTGCTCCTGGATTCAGATGAAAAAAAGGACCTGAGAGATTAGGAAATGCTTATGAATGATTGTGGACGGAGAGTTGTATTATTTATTGTTAGTAAACGAAAAGAAAAATTGAAATTGCTTAATCAAAATATAGAAAAATTTCAGGACGTTTTAAAACCGTTCAGAGGAGAGAAAGAATATAAAGATTTGAGTTTAAAATGTCAAAACGTCTTGAAAAAAGTAGAAGAGGAGGTAAAAAATAAGAAGCAGAAAAAATATAAGAAAGTTTGTAGGGTGTATAAATGGAAGAATAAAGGTAAAGGGAGATGTAAGACAATTGAACACAGCCTCAGGAAGGAGGGAGGAGCAGATACAGTCTAACTGCAGGCAAGACGGAAATGTGAAAATCTGTGAATTTTCAAGAGAAATCGGGAAATAGGAATTATACTTCCGATTTTAATCCCTATACAGGGTGGCTCTCGACCTTACCAAGTGAGATGGAATCATCATGGGGGTTATTAAGGAAATTTTACAGAACGATCTGGACAGTTGGGATATTATAGGAGAAATTTTAGAGGTAATTTTTATGGTAGGTCAAATAGGAACAATTGGCAAGGACGACAGTATAACGACAATCAGTACCCCAAGAAAAATAGGGGTGAACAGAATAAATATCATTTTAACCGAAGTCAAAATCCACTAGTGCGAGGGAATAATAGAGATGAACCCAGAGAAAAATTAGAAACAAGTACTTCAAGGTATGTAGCAGCTGACACTGAAAATTTTCCCCATCAATCCATCAAGGGAGTGCAGAGGAACAATGGTGTAGGACAGGGAGTCGTGATGGAAGCAAAAACCCCGCAAAAAGAGGACATGTAGAGAGGAAGGAGAGGTAGAAATACAAAAGCAGTCCGAACACAAAAAGAACAGGGAGAAATAAAAGGAATTTTTAACTTGAGCTCATACAGGCTTTCGGAAGAGGAAGAGAGGGTTTTATCAAAATGATTAAAATTTGCCTCGAGTAAATCATTAAATAAATTTGAAGCCTTTCTCGATATACACCAATATATAAGAAAAATCAATATGGCGAAATATCGTATGAGTAATCAGTTCCCAATTCTAAAGAATAATGAGAATGAGGAGAATGGGATTAAACACACAGGGCTACGAGACAGATCTTCTTTCTTCCCTAAAAACAAGGATAATGAGTGTGTGGAAGTTTTTAGAAGGTTTTTACTTAAAGGGTTGGATGATCTGGACACAAAGACTAGGGCTGTGAATCTGACAAAAGGAGAAAGAGAGGTGCTCAAGAATTTGGAGAGCAACAAAAAAATTGAAATAAAGCCAACAGATAGGGGAGGGGGGGTGCTAATGGACACAGAGAAGTATGAATTCCGAGATATTACGATTACTTTCGGATACTACGACCTACAATTGAAATGTGATCCAGTAAATGAGTTTAAAAAGAAAATAGATATACTGCTTAAGGGATGGGTTTCAAAAAGGAATCCTGAATAAAAAAAAAGAACTTAACTACCTGTCTATTAAACATCCCACTACCCCGGTGATATATCACCTCCCAAAAATTCATAAAAGCACCACAAACCCTCCTGGGAGGCCGATGGGCTCCAGAATCAATTCCTTGACCTGCAGACTATCTGAATATGTTGATTTTTTTCTGCAGGGACATGTAGTTAAGATTCCCTCTTATCTCAGAGACTCTGGAAGTGTAGTAGATTTATTGAAATAAATGAGAATTAAGGGAGATGACCTCTGACTAGCAACGGCGGATGTCTCCTCCCTGTATACAGTGATCCCGAAGGAATTGGGACTTAAAGGGGTACAAGCAGCCTTAGAGAAGGATCCTGATATGAGGGAAATACAGCAAGAATTTATTTTAGCCTGTTTAGACTTCTGCCTTTGCCATAATTATTTTTTATTTAATGGGAACTATTACCAGCAGTGTACAGGAGCGGCGATGGGGGCAAAATTACGCCCCAGTTTCGCCAACCTGTTCATGGCATTATCGGAGGAGAACAGATCAGTCCAAGGTTAAGAAAGGCTACATGTAACAGAGAGCTTTTGATTTGGCGCCGTTACATAGACGGCTGCTTGGTAATTTGGAAAGGTGAGAAGCAGGGTCTAGTGGATCTATTTGTAGAACTGAATAAGAACTGCTGGAACTTACAGTTCACCAGTGAAATTATTGCAATGACCGTAAATTTTCTTGATCTGACGATCTTCAGAGAAAGTGACCAATTAAAAACTAGGACCCTTTTCAAAGCTACAGATGTTAATGCTTATATTGGGATTTCCAATTTCCAGTTGTCATTATCATCCGTGGCTAAAGAATATTCCTGTAACGGATCGACGGGCACCCGACTGGGTACCTCCGTTGAAAGATGCTCCTAGCGTTCTTGAGGATTCCAAGCGCTCTAGCCTGAGACCACAACCACCAAATCGGGAGGAGCATATGAATGCGGTAAACAGCCGAATAGGAAAAACCATATGAAGTGGTTTACACTCCTAGCTGTCAAACTGGAACAGCATACAATAAATCCCCAATAACGAGACGACACTTCGTTTTGAGGTCAAGCAGGAACTCTCTATTGGATGGCAAAGCTTGGCCTTCTATGCAAGTCTTCCAGCCAGGGCTACTCCCGGGGACCTGATTGAGGACAGGCACACAAAATACAGCGACCAATCAACATACAGCCAAATATATCCCAACCCCACATGCATGGTCCATTGTGCTTGCTGATTAGGTCATAGGTAATGTCCATTGGGAATACTGGTTAGGTCACAGGCAATGTCCAATGTGGATGTTGATTAGGTCACAGGCAATGTCCATTGTGGATGTTGATTAGGTCACAGGCAATGTCCATTGTGAATGCCAACTGTCACTGGGGCCACAGTCACAGGGTAAGAGGCTGACAAGCAGGCCTCTCCAATGACCAGGGATAAATGGCAGTTTGTCACAATTCCTAAAGGGCAAATGAAATGAATAAGAGCGAAATTGCACTAATAGATTTGATTTTGAGACCCAGAGTGAAAAGGGTAAAAGGGTAAAAGGGAAAAAGAGATCTAAAGTTTCCTTTTGGAATTTTTCTAAGGATGGGAAGTTCAAAGAGAGAATAAAAAATAGAAATAAAAATACTAGAGATAGGTCAGGGAATGATTTCAGTCTCGCTTTCTTGACCCAATTCAGCACTAGGACAAATAAAAACCTTTTATATCGCAATTGGGGAATCTTGAAGGATGACCTTATTCTGATGAATAATTTACCCAAGCGGCCATAAATTATTTTTAAAAAGGCAAAAAACTTGAAAAATCATCTAGTACACAGTGCACACAATGTAAATAAAAAGAAATATGTGGTAACAAATTTACGTGGTGTGGCTTTTGCCTGCCGTGTAAAAATCGGGACAAGAGAAACAGAAGGAGAGAGTGGGAAAATCATCAGGATTTATGAATGAAGCAATCTTCTTTTTACTAGTGGATATGAGTACAACGAATGCTTTTTATAGAGTTTTGTGAGAATAAGGATGCAGTTTTCCTTGAGAAGTCCGGATACTGGTTATGCTGATATTTTGTGTATTTTACATTCTGTGTTTAATTTTAATATGGATGTATAGGAGTAGGAGGGTTTTCCATTTTGGATAAAAACCCGCCCAGAGAGGGCAGGAAGTGTCAGCCCCTGACCGAGCCTTGACGAAACCCAGGTTGGGCATGGAGTAGGGTTGGGCGATATCAAAAATATTGCCACGATAACGATATTAAGAAATTTATCGCGAATAACGATATATATCACAATAAATGCCCATTTAGAAGAAAAAAACACTTGGAGACATTATACTGTATGGGGGCAGCGCAGGAGGCGTTATACTGTATGGGGGCTAGCGCAGGAGACATTATACTGTATGGGGGCAGCCACAAGGAGACGTTATACTGTATGGGGGCAGCGCAAGGAGACGTTATACTGTATGGGGGCAGCGCAGGAGGCGTTATACTGTATGGGGGCAGCGCAAGGAGACATTATACTGTATGGGGGCAGCCACAAGGAGGCGTTATACTGTATGGGGGCAGCCACAAGGAGGCGTTATACTGTATGAGGGGCAGCTATCATGGAGAGCGTTATACTGTATGGGGGCAGCGCAAGGAGGCGTTATACTGTATGGGGGCAGCGCAAAGGAGAGCGTTATACTGTATGGGGGCAGCGCAAGGAGGCGTTATACTGTATGGGGGCAGCGCAAGGAGGCGTTATACTGTATGGGGGCAGCGCAAGGAGGCGTTATACTGTATGGGGGCAGCGCAAAGGAGGCGTTATACTGTATGGGGGCAGCGCAAGGAGACATTATACTGTATGGGGGCAGCGCAAGGAGGCGTTATACTGTATGGGGGCAGCGCAAGGAGGCGTTATACTGTATGGGGGCAGCGCAAGCAGGCGTTATACTGTATGGGGGCAGTGTTATGGGAGGGCACTGTGGCTGGCCACTGTTATGGGGGGCACTGTGGCTGGCCTTGCACTGTTATGGGGGCACTGTGGCTGGCCGCAATGTTATGGGGGGCACTGTGGCTGGCGCAATGTTATGGGGGGCACTGTGGCTGACACATATATAGCATCTTATGCTATATATGTGTCATCCACAAATCCCCATAACAATGTCAGCCACAGACCCCCAACACTGTAATGTCTTTAGAAGTAGCCCGACCTGATTAACTATTGTGGTGCAGGCTCCCGGGCAGTTCTCTGTTCCTCCATGTGCCGTCTGCTCCTTCATTCATAAAGTGGGCGGAGCATGGAGGAACAGAGATAACTACATAAATACTGGATAAGAGCTGCGGGGCCGGTGCAGTGTTACTCTGCAGTAATACACCGGCCCGCAGCTCTGATCAACATTTATATAGTTAATCTCTGTTCCTCCATGCTCCGCCCACTATGGTGAAGAGGCAGCAGCACATGGAGACAGAAGCTGCCAGAGCCTGCACCATAGTGTGTGAGTCCTGCTACTTCTAAAGAGATTAACTACATAAATACTGGATAAGAGCTGCGGGGCCAGTGCAGTGTTACTCTGCAGTAATACACCGGCCCCGCGGCTCTGATCCAGTATCCATGTAGTTAATCTCTTTAGAAGTAGCAGGACCTTAATAACTATTGTGGCGCAGGCTCCCGGGCAGCTCTCTGCTCCTCCATGCTCCGCCCACTTTATGAATGAAGGGCAGGCCGGCGCATGGAGGAACAGACGCTGCCCGAGAGCCTGCGTCTAATAGTTGTGAGAGTCGGAGGCTGCTTACTACCTGCCAGCGCCCTGGAATTCGGCCCTGACATGGATGTTTAGGAGCGGTCGGCACACGTGCGACCGCTCCTATGACTTCATTAAATACCGCGGTTATTAGGAAACTGTGATATCGCCATATCGCAGTTTCTTAATACCGCGGTATATCACAGCCATCGGTATATTGCCCAACCCTAGCATGGAGGCTCCTGATTTGTCTTTTATGGTGTTTTTATGACCATTTTCTTGTAAGAACAATAAATGCTTTTAAAGAATCCTGCTGAGGCGGTGCTTCACTATTGTGGGGATCTCTGGTTAAACTGCAGGTGAAGAGGTTGGTGATCTGAATATACACCTAAGGAAAAGTGTGGTTGTTTGCAACCGTTGGGCTAAACAAGGCTGTCATTGCAGTAACGGTGTGATTAAAGATCTACACACACGGAGGTCCGGTTACACATAAGGAAGCTACTTCAGGTGTTCATTGTCGGAAATAGGAGGAAGACAAGGCAGCGCGATTCTTATTCCTTGATACATTGTTGCATGTGAACTGTTTCCACTTCACACAAAAATCTGCGGCGCCAAAGAAAACGCATCAAACCACAGTGTTTTTGTTTTTTAACACTTTTGCTGAGGGGTGTGTCCCGGGTGATTCTGCCCGATAGTGATAAATTTTAGTTTTAAGTCAAGCGTTGTAACGTTAAAGTAAATACCACCCTCCTAAGGCGTATCACCCAGTTGAGACATTTATATCATTAGTCTTGAGAGATGTGTCACAGCTTCTAGATGATAAAAATACGATAAGTTGCATATATCTCACAATTTGTCTCCTAGTGAGAAGGATGCTTTACATTCTCTGTTGGATGATAAATCTGTTATTTTTAAACCTGCCGACAACGGGGGGTGCATTGGTCTTGATAGACAAAGATTATTACATCTCTGAGATTCTGACAACTGTCTGATAGGGACACGTATCAACCACTTGATAGGGATCCTGTGTAGACTATGAAGCAGAAATGAACTGATGTTGTGATAGAATTTAAAGATAAAGAGTACTTGATTAATCAATATCCTGTGACTCCGGCATTATATACCCTTCCGAAAATCCACAAGTCAACGACACACACCCCAGGTTGTCCCATTGTTGCTTCCAATGATTCAATTTTATCTCCTCCTGCTGTATTCTTGGAGAAGGTTTTAACCCCTTTCACTAAAAATACACCATCATTTTTGCTTCATACAAATCAGTTTCTGAGGATATTAAGACCTTGTCCTTTTGTCAAGACGATTCATTGGTCACTCTAGAGGCGTTTGCAGTTTATATACCTCAATAGAGCATAGCAAGGGCCTATCTGCCATTAAATGAATTTTGCAATCCTCTCCTTATACATCTTTAGAGAAGGAATTTATTTTTGCGACTTTTGGAGTTGGTACTGTCTGAAAACTACTTTCTTTTGCAGGATACATTTTTCATCAAAACCGGGGTACTGCGATGAAGTCGCACGCCGCGCAGCCATATGCAAATAGTATTTTAGTTCCCATGGCTTGGTTTGAAGATAAACATGTATACATTAAAGATTTCATACATAGAAAATTGTATTTTATGGCGTTGTTTCATAGACAACATTTTTGTGTGTGGAGGGTGGCGTGCGATTCCTTTTGGAGTTCTGTTCATATCTAAATTCAGTTTGGCCAGAGTTAAATTTTACTATTCATTATGACAACCAAAGAATTAACTTTCTCGATACTTGGGTTATAAAAGGAATTGATAATTCTTTACAGACTGATCTTTATGTGAAGAGCACAGATAGGAATAGTTTACTATATTATTCTAGCAATCATCCGATGACCATGAAAAAATCATTGCCTTTTACACAGTATCAGCGGGTAAGCAGACTAGGGAGTTTGATACGGTTTGATGACATGACGAAAAAAAAATTCATCCAGAGGTTATCCTGTATCCTTGTTAAAAAAAAAAAAAAAAAAAAAGAACATGATAAAATTAGGCTACTGGGATAATACAGCCAGTGGGGAAAAAACATGCATTCTATTTATGATCAAATATCACCCTGGATGAATACATTTTGTCATGTCATCAACAAACATTGGAATGTATTACAGGAGGCATATCAGACTATCAAGGAATTTCAGGAGAGGCCAATGGTGTGTTATAAGAGGTCTAAAAACATCAGGGATACAATTGTTAAAACGGATATTAGGAGCAATATGAAATTACCACGTCAAATGTCATTATCCAAACCAAAGAGTGGGACATTCCCTTGTTTAGAATGTATGCATTGTTTTTCACCTGCAATAGCAATTTTCTAATATACCTTTTGAAATGTCTTTGCAGACTGGTATTTGTTGAGGAAACGTCGACCAGAGTGAAGGATAGATTTTTTTAAGCACAAGTCCACTATTAGAAAGACAAATTTGCTGTTGCCTATTGTCTTTAATTTTGATCGAAGTGGCCACAACACTTCCCAGCTCTGCTTTCAGGTTATAGAGCAAGTGCTGCCACCACGCAGGAGTGGTGATAGAATGCAATTACTTAAAAAACGTGAGACCATTTGGATTCACAAGCTGCAAACCTTGGAACCAAGGGGCCTCAATCGCGATTATGAATTAAGTGCCTTTCTGTGAACATTATATATAGGGATAGATATCTGGTTCATATTGTTCATTTGCTATATTATCTATTATTTTTGTTTAGTTTTGTTTAATAATATTTTTGTAATATTTGTCTTTATTTTTTACAGAAAACTAGAATTTTTTTTGAAAACTCTACTTCAGGTTATTATTTAATGTATACTAATACTAACTAATTAACTGCGTTTATGTATCTAATCTTTGATCTATTTAATACCCCCAGTCCACTGTTTATATCTCGAGTTGTATTGATTGTATGTTGGTTCCCATTGCTTTTTAGTCCGCAGTTTACCTTTTGTCCTTCCTTAGTTTATATGTTTCTCTGGTTACCTGACGTCATATGCTCATGACGTCGGTATTGGCGGGCTATATAAACTTTACATGTCCTGTATGTTTGTACTTGAGAAATACTCAGTGTGTGAGTCGATACGCATTGTTTTTGCTCCTCTATGTGGTAATAAAAGAGATTGAAGCTTCATCTACAGTTGCGAGTGCCGGTCCTTTCACTTACATTGTCTTGTGGGACGCCGACCCTGGACGTGAGCACCGTGAGGCTGATATTCGGAGTGTCGGCTGTATTCGTTTACTACTGTATTTATTGGGCTGATTGGCTATTGATTGGCTGCATGCATGGAATTATGGATCATCGTGCCTTCCAAGAGTTCCTTGCCCCATGTCCTCACACGTGTATCCGCCATGTTAGGAAAAATTACGATTCGTTACCACGAAGCGCGAGGAAATTCGAATATGTTGCAAATCGAACATTTCCTGAAATTCTAAACGAATTTCACTTTGTCAGCTTCGATTCACTCATCTCTAATTATGATCAATTACCCTGAGGGGCCTATATATATGTATTTAGCATCACTATGTTTTATCACTGCTTGAGAAAAGTCCCAGGAAGAGGACAGAGACGTCGCTTTGGTGATTAAAGGGGTTCCCTAGGTATTCAGAAAATGAAAATACGCAAATATTACTTTATCATCAACTAGCCGTAGGACCCGGCTTTGCACGGGTATTTTCATCTATTTCATTTAATGTTTGTGTGTGTCGTTCAAAGATATCGACAGTATCCCCCATAATAGTGACCTCTGCAGCACCCACCCCTTTAACAGTGAACTGCACAGTCCCCGACCACTTAACACTGACCGCCCCGACAGTGCCAGCCACTTAAAAATGGGACCTCCACAGCAGCTCATCCCCTGAACTTTGACCTTCACAGCAGGCTGCCCCTTTAACAATGAGTTCAACAGCACCCCACTCCCTTGACAGTGACCTCCTCAGGGTCCTGTCCCTTAACAGTGACGTCTTAACAGTGACCTCACAGTACCATGCTGCCTAACAGTGACCTCCAGAGCAGTTGCCCCTTTAGTAGTGGCCCCTGCCCCTTAACCGTTACCTCCACAGTGTCCGACCCTTTAACAGTGACCTCCAAAGCACCCTGCCCCTTTAACGCTAGGGCTATACAGCATGCGTCGCGCGACATTTAGTCTCTACAATTTTTATAATAATAGGCTGTTGTGTCGCACTGCGACATGTGACCCGCTGCGACTGCGACACTACAGATGCAAACAATCCAACCAAGATGGATTTTTCTGCGACTGTGGCGTCGCAGTAGACGCATGTCGCAGTGCAACACCATAGACTATCATTATAAAAACTGTCACGCGACATCAATGTCGCGTGACACATGTAGCTGTGTAGTTGTGCCCTACTGTGTCGTGCGACTTATTGCCCAAAGCTGAACTACAGCAGTGAAGAAAAATGGCTGGGTTGTTATGGAAACCTGGAGTAAAACTATGTATGTGGAGACTAAGGGCCTGCGAGCTTCTGTTTGCTGATAAGGGACATGTGCCCGTGAGTATGGCAGTTGGGATATGAAGAGAAAGACTTGCAGGCTTATATTGGCTAATGCAGGTCATTTTTGGGGAATATTTCAGCAACGGTACATCCTAGAGAGCTGTAACCCTCACAAGATTTCTTTCCAGGTAGCAAGGGATGTGATACCAAGTTTCGTTGAAATCGATGGTTGCATTTTTGAATGATCGCTGAACATACATACACACATACATATATACATCCTTCTCATATATATATATATATATATATATATATATATATATATATATTTCCCAAATACCTTTCATTAGTTATAATAGCTTGTTTTCTCTGGGAGCAATCATTAGGTGAAATAAAATGGGCACCGTCCTATTAGTACACACAAAACGTGCTAATCACACAGCAAGACAAGTTACTTTACAACACTGAGGTAAAGAGTTGCCTCATCCTCCTCTCTGCTTGTCAGGGATTATGGTCCTGAATACTGTTTAATCACGATTTTCAGCTGAATCTGTAGGAACGGAGTTCATGAGGAGACATGAAGCTCAGAGAAGAGGTGGGGATGTGGCTGTGTCCTGCTTTGTGATTAGGACAGATAAAGCGAGCCATTGTAACTAATGAAAGATATTTGGGAATATGGTTTTAATAAGTAATATTATACACACACATATATATATATATATATATATATATATATATACACACACCATATTTTCACCCATAAGACGCACCTAGGATTTAAAGGGGGACAACAAGAGGTAGAGCAAGCTCTCCCAGAGCTTGCTTTACTAAGTGGCTGCTTTTATAAGTGGAGTTTAAAGAAACCGGAGATAAAGAAAAGGAGCAAGAAACAAAGATTCATTAGATCTTCCTTGAATATAGTTGGCTTGATTCCTGTGTAATCCCCATTTAGTATGACTTCCATTACTGACAACGCCGTCCAGTGCAAATCTTGTCTGTTTCCGGGTGTACATGTTTGTTCAAAATGTGAGCAAATTACCAGTTTGGAATCGCACATCGAGTCTCTAAACAGGCGAGTTGCAACACTGAAAGCCACTGACAATTTGGAAAAGAGTTTGTTGCTCACCGAGCAAGGACTCTATGGAGCAGATAAAAGGGAGAGTGACAGTGAGGAGGCTGAGGAGAGTGAGGTAGTTAGCTGGGTAACAGTAAGAAAGTGGGGTAGAGGGAAGAGTGCCAGGGAGGCTAGCCCTGATCTGACACACCCCAACAAGTTTGCACCGTCGGCAAATGAGGGGGATGTAAGTTCAGGGACAGCAGTGCTGCAGCCGGACACTTCCTCTGCCAGTCAGGGGAATGTCGGCTCCAGTAAGCAGGGGAACAGGAGAACAGGGCAGGCCAGACAGGTGCTGGTAGTGGGAGACTCCATTATTAGGGGAACAGATAGGGCAATCTGTCACAAAGATCGTGATCGCCGAACAGTGTGCCGCCTTCGCGGCGCTAGAGTTCGACGCATCACGGATCTGGTTGACAGATTACTGGGAGGGGCTGGAGAAGATCCAGTGGTCATGGTCCATATCAGAACCAATGACAAAGTTAGAGGAAGGTGGAAAGTCCTTAAAAATTATTTCAGGGATTTAGATCAAAAGCTTAGGGCAAGGACCACAAAAGTAGTATTTTCAGAAATCCTGCCTGTACCACGAGCCACAAAAGAAAGGCAGCGGGAGATTAGGGAGGTTAACAAGTGGCTCAAGAACTGGTGTAAGAAGGAGGGGTTTGGGTTTTTGAAGAACTGGGCCAACATCTCTGTCGGCTACAGGCTCTATCAGTAGGGACGGGCTGCACCTCAATGGGGAAGGGGCAGCTGTGTTGGGGAGAAAGATGGCTAGGAGGAGTATTTAAACTAGGGACTGGGGGAGGGTAATTACATTATAGGAGGGGAAGAAAGTGCAGATAGAGACTGGGGAAAGGTAGTGTGACTGGGGGAGGAATGGAAGGGGGACTAGAACAGTTCAGAATGAAAGGTGTAGGGTAAAAATACACATAAACCTCTCAAATGTATGTATGTATACTAATGCCAGAAGCCTGACTAACAAGACTGGTGAACTGGAATTAGTGATGTGTGAGGAGGACTATGACATAGTGGGAATAACTGAGACATGGCTGAATGATAGCTATGACTGGGCAGTTAATATAAAGGTTACAATCTGTTTAGAAAGGATCGTGAAAACCGGAGAAGTGGGGGGGTCTGTCTTTATGTGAAATCCTGTCTAAAGCTCACAATTTAAGAAGACATCTGTGAGGGACATGAACATGTGGAGTCTCTGTGGGTAGAAATACATGGAGGCAAAAACAATAATAAATTACTAATAGGAGTATATTATAAACCACCTAATATACCAGAGTCCACAGAAAATCTATTACTAAACGAGATAGACGAGACGGCAAATCATAATGAAGTCGTTATTATGGGGGTTTCAACTACCCAGATATAGACTGGGAAACTGAAAGCTGTACCTCCCATAAAGGAAACAGGTTCTTGGCAATAGCCAAAGACAATTACCTTTCCCAACTAGTTTAGGACCCGACTAGAGTGACGGCCATACTGGACTTAGTATTAACCAATAGTCCTGACAAAACAACAGATGTGCAGGTTGGGGGACACCTAGGAAATAGTGACCATAAAGTAATAACCTTCCAATTATCCTTCAAACGAGAGTTTTTAAAGGGAGGAACAAAAATACCAAACTTCAAAAAGCAAAATTTAGCCAACTAAGCGAGGCAATAGGCCTAACTAACTGGGACAAAGTCCTCAAAAATAAAAATACAACAACAAAATGGGAGATTTTTAAAAGCATTGTAACATCTAATTGTGAGAGGTACATATCTTATAAGAATTGTCAAAACTTTAACGGATAAAAAGAGTCCATTATATAAGGACTATATAGGTATATGAACAGGGACATTAAGAGAAGCCATTTTTGGTCTGATCCTGTCTTATTCAGAAGGGCAAGGGAATTCAGTATCATTGGACTTAAAATTTGTAACTGAAAAGTTAGCAGTCTGTGCAAAATATTTACACAGTCTGGTCTTGAAAGATGATGATTTAGAGGGGTGCACAACCTTTTCTGGTTGGGGGCCACATTGTCAGCCTGAACCAATTCCAAGGGCCGAAAATAAAACTTAAAGGGGTATTACCAACTGAAATACTGTACTTTTCACATATTGAACATACAGTATATAGTATAAATATCTAGTTACCGTTCTAGGACTCCCATCTAATAGGAGAATAGATGAAAGATATATGTAAGAAGCCATAAGACATAGACCTACACGTCTTTTACCAGATGTTTGGGGGCCGCACAGAATGGTATCAAGGGCCGCATGAGGCCCCCGGGCCGCAGGTTGTGCACCCGTGATTTAGACAGATTCAAAAAAATATATTTACTCATGTAGACAAATTCAGTGAATGTGTACAAATAATATTTCTGTTTAATGTCACTTTGTATGGTTGAACCAATGCTGGATAATAGCTATTCATGGATTTCTTTACATAGGTGGTCAAGTGTAAACATTGGGTCTTCTCCGAAACAATGGCTCTAATGTTACAAGGTGTATTCTGGATTACTGAGGTCTGGTCAAGAGACTAAGAAAATATTAAGTGTTTGACCTGATAATAGATCCATTGTTTGGGAGATTTCTCAATGTTTGTTTGGTTGGACTGTGAGTTAAAGAATACCCCTATTTAATTAGCAAAGGGATGCATGGGAAAGAACCAGTTTTGGTCCAAAACTTTTACATGGAGCATTAGTGCCACCTAATGTAAAAACATGGGTAAGGTCTTGATTAAGTAATCAGAGGGGGAGGACTTGGGAAAGAAAACAAACCCCTCAGATGATGTCAATAAGTCAATGATCAGACCAAACCAAGCCCCTTTTAAAGTTAGATAAAAGGGAGGAGAGAAAAAAAAAAAAAAGGAAGAGAAAAAAAGACACAGGAGGTCATAGGAGGACATAGGAGACAAGATGAGATCCAATACCCTACAGGACATCTTTGATCAGCCATTTTATCCAGCATTGGAGACAGCCATCTTGAAACCAAGGGCACTGATTTCTACTAGTCCAAATTTGGTGTAGTATAATTCTTCCTATAATTTATAGGCTGATTAAATTATTATACCTCTATATAGATTTAACCATATTTTATATATAGTAGATTATTTGGTGTTAATTTGGGAAATGTACCTGCAGCATCATTCTTAAAATGTATACAAAATTCTGGAGATCCAGAGATATTGATAATAATATAATATCATCTCCTAGGAACTAAAATTGGTTCTAGCCTTATATGGTTAATCATATAGAGATATATCCGTAATAGACCAGATTTGGATTTATACCACCTATATCGACAGAGAAATAAGATTTTAATTGAGTGTATTTTGTGATATTTACTTTGTATCAGACATTGCTATAGATAAATTGATCATTACCAATTGTACCGTAGTTTACATTGATCAGTTTTTTGTTAGTAAATTATATATATATTTTGGTTTACAACTGTGTTTTCATCTTCAATTTAGCGCAGATCACGAGCTCACAGTATCTATATAGTTTATGATAATAAATTAGGATCTCCTCCTTCATAGATTCTAATTTATTCATAAATCATATAAAACTGTTAATCGGAAACAGTATAAATATCCCAACAGAATAAAAGGCTAAGAAACAATAAGAAAGCAATGTGGATAAATAGAACTGTAAAGAAAGCAATAAATGACAAAAAGAAAGCATAAAAATCAATAAAAAAAGAGGGGAGCCAGGAAGAACTGATAAACTATAAGAAATATAACAGAATATGTAAAAACTAATAAAAATTGCCAAACTAGACACTGAGATTAATTGCCAAAGAGAGTAAAACTAACCCTAAAATGTTCTTCAATTATATAAATGGTAAAAATAAAAATCTGAAGGCGTCGGCCCTCTACAAAGTAATGAGGGGGTGTTGCAGAGAGCGAAAAAGATGAAGGAAAATAAACTGTCAGATGAAATGCAGAATGTAAAAGTAAATTCCCCATTATAAGTGCCCTGTCTGACCAAGGAAGAAGTACAACAGCGACTTAAAAAGATTAAAATAGACAAATCGCCACGACCGGATGGCATACACCCCGTATCCTAAGGGAATTAAGTGATGTCATAGCCAGACCCTTATTTCTGATATTTACGTACTCTATACTGACAGGGAATGTTCCACAGGATTGGCACATAGCAAATGTGGTGCCAATATTCAAAAAGGGTCCAAAAACAGAGCCAGGAAATTATAGGCCGGTAAGTTTAACAACTGTTGTTGGTAAACTGTTTGAAGGGTTTCTAAGAGATGCTATCTTGGAGTATCTCAATGAAAATAAGAAAATAATGCCATACCAGCATGGCTTAATGAGGGATCGGTCATGCCAAACGAACTTAATCAGTTTCTATGAGGAGGTAAGTTCTAGACTTGACAGCGGCAAATCAATGAATGTCATATAACTGGACTTCTCCAAAGCATTTGACACTGTACCTCATAAAAGGTTAGTATATAAAATGAGAATGCTCGGACTGGAAGAAAATGTCTGTATGTGGGTAAGTAACTGGCTGAGTAATAGAAAACAGAGGGTGGTTATTAACGGTACACACTCAGATTGGGTCACTGTCACTAGTGGGGTACCTCAGGGGTCAGTATTATGCCCTATTCTTTTCAATATATTTATTAATGATCTTGTAGAAGGCTTGCACAGTAAAATATCAATTTTTGCAGATGACACTAAACTGTGTAAAGTAATTAACACTGAAGAGGACAGTTTTCTGCTATAGAGGATCTGGATAGATTGGAGGCTTGGGCAGAGAAATGGCAAATGTAAAGTTATGCACATGGGAAGGAATAATGCAAGTCACCCGTACATACTAAATGGTAAAACACTCGGTAACACTGACATGGAAAAGGATCTAGGAATTTTAATAAACCGCAAACTAAGCTGTAAAAACCAGTGTCAGGCAGCTACTGCCAAGGCCAATAAGATAATGGATTGCATCAAAAGGGGCATAGATGCCCGTGATGAGAAAGATGATAATTACTTACCGGTAGTTGGTTTTCCCTTAGCCTCCACAACGGCACTACCTGGAGGGTTACCGCCTCTTTAGGGACAGGAAAACGACGAGGATCGAATAAAAGCCCCCTCCCTTACCTTCGTCAGTCAATAATCTAGAACTTAAGTGGATGCAACAGAGGTTTAATAAAGTTATATATTCAGATGAACTCTCAATACAAGTCATTATTAACCTATATAGGGGTTTAAAGTAGTTCTCACCCCAATAAACACACTTTTTTTTTTTTTTTTTGGGAAATCCCGTGCCGTTGTGGAGGCTAAGGGAAAAATTAATTACCGGTGAAGTAATTATCATCTTTTCCCCACACCTCCACAACGGCACTACCTGGAGGAATAGCAAAGGAACAGATTTTAGGGAGGGACCACTGCAGATAGGACTTTTCTGCCAAAGAAAGATCCTATTGGACAACACATCTAATTTATAGTGCTTGAAAAAGGTAGAGGAACTAGTCCACGTAGCGGCTCTACATATTTCTTCAATGGAGGCAGAAGCTCCCTCTGCCCATGAAGTAGCCATGGCTCGGGTAGAGTGGGCTTTTGATCCATCGGGCTATTGATGTCTTGCTAGCCGCTTTCCCCTGATTTGACCCCAGGAACTGGACCAACAGCTGGTTTGTCTGCCTGAATTCTTTCGTGGAATCAAGATACTGTAGGATGCATCTTCGTACATCTAGGTTATTGAATTTCTTCTCCCCATCTGATGAAGCCTGGGAACAAAATGAAGGTAGAGACACTTCTTGACGACAATGAAATTTTGATACTACTTTAGGGAGAAATTCAGGAGAATGCCTTAAGACAATCCTATCCTCAAGGATGGTAAGATAAGGAGCCTGGATGGAGAATGCTTGAATTTCCCGACTCGTCTGGCCGAGGTAATGGCCAATAGGAAGACAGTTTTTAGTGTTAGTTAGTTAAGTTTCATAGAGATCTCTTGGATGGGCTCAAATGGAGCTTCAGTGAGGACAGAAAGGACTAAGTTTAAATCCCACGGAGGGACAGAAGATCTGAATCTGGGGTTTAATCTGCTAGCTCCTTTGAAGAATCTTTTAATTAAGTCAGAGTCGGCCAGTCTGTCCCCCATGAAGGCAGTCAGAGCAGAGACCTGAACTTTTAAGGTACTAATCCTAAGGCCACTGTCCAGGCCAGACTGGAGAAAGTCAAGAATTAAGCCCTGGTCTATGGGATCAAGGGGATTCCATCTGTTTCTGGAGTATTCAAGGAAGGCCTTCCAGTATCTTACATAGATTTTTGAAGTGATAGGTTTCCTACTATGTAATAAAGTATCAATTACCTTATCCGATAGACCCTTGCTTTGCAGGAGGATTCTCTCAGTCTCCAAGCCGTCAGGTGGAGCTGTGGAACACAGGGATGGAACACTGGTCCCTGGTATAGTAGGTCCGGAGTGTCGGGCAGGATCCAGAATAGGGTCGACCGATTATCGGTTTGGCCGATATTATCGGCCGATATTGATGATTTGCACAGTTATCGGTATCGGCCCCTAACCAGGCCGATATACCGATAACTGTGCTCTAACAGAACATTGCCGCGCTGCTCTCAGCGCGGCCATATTCCCTCAGCAGCACAGGGGAGAAGGAGGCAGTCCCTCCTTCCCCTGTGCCGCGCTGCCAGTGGAGACTAGAGAAGAGGAGGAGGAGCTGAGGGCGCACTGGCACTGATGAGAACAGAGGAGGCGGGGCTGAGGGCGCACTGGCCACCAATGATAATAGGTTTAAGATATTACAAGCACATTGCCCAGACCCTGCCTCTGATAGAGAGCTGCGAACCGCGGCAATTAACCCCTCAGGTGCCGCACCTGAGGGGTTAATTGCCGCGGATCGCAGCCATCTATCAGAGGCAGGGTCTGGGCAATGTGCTTGTAATATCTTAAACCTTATCATGAGGGCCAGTGCTTCTCCCCCATCCCCCTCCTCCCCCCATCCCTTCAGTATAGACATCATTGGTGGCAGTGGCCACAGGGTCCCCCACCTCCTCCCTTCTGATCGGGCCCCAGCAGTGTAATGCTGGGGCTCGATCAGTTACCATGGCAGCCAGGACGCTCCTGAAGCCCTGGCTGCCATGGTTCCTGCTGCTGTGTGCCCATAGCACAGGGCAGCAGGGACAGTGTCAGGTCCTATTCACCCTGATAGATCTCTATTAGGGTGAATAGGACAAAGGGATGTAAAGAGCCCAGGTTCTACCCCTAGGGAAATAGTAATAAAATAAAAAGTAAAAAAATTTAAAATAGTAAAAAAACACCAAAATATTAAGTATAAATTAACCCTTTTCCAATTTTACATATAAAATATATAAACAATAAATAAAAAAACATATCGCCGTGACCAAAAAGTCCAAACTATTAAAATATATTTTTTTTTAAAAGCGTCGGACGCCGTAACAGAGAAAAAAAAATCCAAAAATTAAAATGCGCAAAATATCGGTATAAAATATCGGCTATCTGCCTGAAAGTTCACAGAATATCGGTATCGGTATCGGCTCTAAAAAATCAATATCAGTCGACCCCTAATCCAGAAGTCCCCCCTCGACAATAGTTTCAGGATCGGTAACCAGGACCTCCTGGGCCAATATGGTGCTATCAGAATTACTGATACTTTTTCCTCTATTATGTTTGTGAGGACTCTGGGTATTAGGGAGAATGGAGGGAAGGCGTACAGAAGATCCGACGGCCATTTTTGCGCCAGGGCATCTACTTGTAGAGGATTGTCTCTGTAGGACAGGGAAAAGAATTTGTTCACTTTTGCGTTTTTCCTGGTTGCGAACAGGTCCATCAATGGTACCCCCCATCTTGCTATGATCTGATTGAATGTGGTCTGGTTGAGGCTCCATTCCCCTTGTTTCAGTTTTTGTCGACTGAGGAAGTCTGCCAGGTGATTGTCCTTTCCCCTTATGTGTACTGCTGTTAAGGATTTTAGGGTTGATTCTGCCCAATGAAATATTTTCTCTGTAATAATTGTAAGGGAATGACTCCTTGTTCCTCCCTGTTTGTTTATATATGCTACAGTTGTAGCGTTGTCCGAGAGGATTTTGACATGGGTCTGGGACAGCTTGGGAGAAAAAGTGGGATACTGCCAACCACACTGCCTGGAGTTCTCTTCTGTTGGAAGAGGAGCTGGCTATTTCCTGATGCCAAATTCCCTGGCATGTCATGCCGTCCATGTGGGCTCCCCATCCGTAACTGCTGGCATCCGTGGTGATTACCTTCTGATTTTGCTGGCGCCATTCCACTCCTCTGGCCAGGTTCTTCTTTTCAGCCACCATGTCAATGAGTCTCTGACCCGTGGTGGTATCACGATTTTCTCGGTTTAGGGAAGACTGTTTCTTGTCCCATATTTTTAAGAGGAAGTTCTGGAGTGGTCTTGAATAGCCTGTGCCCATTTCACCGCTGGAATGGTGGATGTCATGAGGCCTATAATCCTCATGATCTCCCTTAATGATGCTCTTTGTACTTTCTTGAAGGCGGAGAACCGCAGGACCAGATCCGCTATTTTTACTTCCGGAAGGAAGGATGACATCTGGTGGGAGTCCAGTAGAATTCCTAGGAAAAATTTTTGTTGGCTTGGCAGTAGGTCCGATTTCTCCATATTCAGTAGCCAACCTAGTTGGGATAATGTTGTCGTGACTATTTGTAAATGATGGTTCAGGGTCTGTTCTGTGGGAGCCAAGATCAGAAAATCGTCCAAGTATGGAATCAGAGTTACACCCGCTTTGTGAAGATGACTTGATACATCTGACATCACCTTTGTGAACACCCTCGGTGCTGATGAGAGTCCGAAGGGAAGGACCTGGAACTGGAAATGTCTCAATCTTCCCTGGTACCATACTGCCATACGTAAATAACGTTGGTAAGAGCGATGGATTGGTACATGATAATAGGCATCGGATAAGTCTAAAGTTGCCATCATCCAATCTTTGGAAATTAAATTGATTGTTGATTTGATTGTCTCTGATTGTCTTTTTGTATGCAATGAATCTGTTGAGATCTTTTAAGATTGATTAGGCGAAAAGAGCTGTCTGGTTTCTTGACAAGAAAGATGGGTGAATAGAAACCTTTCTTCTCTTCTGGATGTGGGATCTGAATGATGGCTTCTTTTCCAATTCTTTTTAATTTGGTGATCTGGTCCTCTAGATCTCTTTGCTTGTCTTCCATTAGTTTTGGATTTTCCATGTATCTGTCTGGGGGTAGATCTGAGAATTCCAGTTTGTAACCTGAAAGTATGATCGACATGACCCAGGGAGAGGCTTGAATCTCGTTCCAGTTTTGACTTAAATGCTTTAGTCTTCCCCCTACAGGACCTCTGGCGTCATTGCGTGGACGTGGAGGAGTGACGATTTGTCTTGTTTGAGAAGAGGAATCCTTTGCCTTTGTTTGAGAGCTGCCACGTAGATCCTTGATTCTTCTTTCTCTGATCAGTTGAAAAGGTCTTTTGCCACGAAAATTTTTCCTTTGGTGGAAAGTTTAGATTCTGTTGGGAAACCTTTCTTACGGTCTGACGCTTTTTCTAGGATGTCATCTAGTGTCTTCCTGAAGAGACGGTCACCTTCGCATGGTATAGAACAGAGCCTATTTTTTGATGCCGCGTCACCGCTCCAAGATCTTAGCCAGACCGCCCTGCGAGATGCATTTGTAAGGGCCGCTGTTTTTGCCGATAATTTTACTACATCCACAGAAGCGTCAGCTAGGAAGTTTGCTGCTTGCTTTAGGGCCGGAATGGAGGTTAGAATGTCTTCTCTAGGTGTGCCGGACTGAAGGTGCTCTTCCATCTGGGATAGCCATAGGGAGAGTGTTCTAGCAGTGTAAGTTGCTGAAATTCCTGGTCTCAGGGTGGCCATTGAAGACTCCCAAGCATTTCTTGTCCATGGGATCTTTTAAGGATCCTAGGTCTTCAAGCGGTAGAGCCGTTTTCTTTGAGATTTTTGCCACAGGGGCATCTACCCTAGGTGCCTTGTCCCACAGAGCCGATTCTTCATCTGCAAAGGGTACTTCCTTTTAAACATTCTTGATGCCGCCTGTTTTTCTCTGGATCCTTCCATTCTTCCGTTATTAATTTTTTTGATATTTTCATGGACAGGAAATACTCTTTTTCTCTTTTTGCCAAGGCCCACAAACAGCTGGTCTTGTATCGCCAAAGGTTCCTTATGTTCCTCTAAGTTGATTGTTGCCCGAATATTTTTAAGAAGGCTCTCAGTTTCTTCTATGGAGCATAAAGGGCGACCTGAAGAATCTTCGTCCCCACTAGAATCTTCTCCAGAAGAAATGACCTGAGAATCCAGATCAGATGTCTGTTCCTGTGTATCTGGAGGATTTCTCTGGGAGGAAGAGGGACCCGGGGTAGGTGTTGTCAGTCTGGCATCAATGCCAGCAGTAATTTCACTTTTAATAAGGGATTTTAAGGTGTCCAAAATAGACGGCGTCTCCTCAGCCATAATCTTATTAGTACACTTGGAACACAGGGATTTTTTTGAGGAGGAAGATAAGGCCTTTTTGCAAATTTGGCATTTCTTCTTTTGTGACGGTTCACCAGAGGCTCTTTGAACGTCCCCCTAGGGAAATAAAGAACCTTTTTTACTTTCTAGAAAAAAAATCCTTTTTGTGTGAACCGTCACCAAAGATCCTAGCACCAGTGCTTTCACAATACGCCTAGTGATATAGGATATTTATGTATATACATCTGGGAAGAGGGCTTACCGGGCTGGAGGGCCTGGAGTCAGCAGATCTCTTGTGGGGGTCCAAGTCAGCAGGGCTCGACATGATACCAAAGGGCTGGAGACTGATGCCAGATCCGCTCAAGGTTTCCATGAAGGCCCCAGACGCCGCTCTGCATTTTTAAATTTTCGCGCCACCACTTCCTGGTCTGCCGCGTGCGTCCTGATGTCACTTCCGGGTGCGTTCCGCCGTGGAACGCAGGCGCGATCGCGAAAACCGGAAGTTCGGTCCCCATGTCTGCCGGACTCCACTGCCTTCTTCTCTTACCCTGTCGTGGGGAAGGCAGCCCGGGGCAGCCGGCATCCGCCCGGACTAACGCCGAGGGGAGGAGGGCGCTCGTCCTGGCTCCGAGATCCTGACCCCTGCAGGGGCCCTCCGGCAGCAAGCCGGGTCAACTTACTAAAAGGCCCCCGCGAGTTTCGATCCTCACTTGCCACTTCAGGGACAGGAAAGCGACTGACGAAGGTAAAGGGAGGGGGCTTTTATTCGATCCTCGTCGTTTTCCTGTCCCTAAAGAGGCGGTAACCCTCCAGGTAGTGCCGTTGTGGAGGTGTGGGGAAAAATAGTCCTACCACTTTACAAACCACTAGTCAGACCACACATGGAGTACTGTGTACAGTTCTGGGCTTCTGTGAACAAGCAGAGCTGGAGAGGGTTCAGAGGAGGGCAACCAAAATAAATGGAATGGTGGGGGACTACAGTACCCTGAAACTTTATCAAAATTAGAGTTATTCGCTTTAGACTAAAGATGACTGAGGGGAGATCTAATAACTATGTATAAATATATCAGAGGTCCATACAGAGATCTCTCCCATCATCTATTTATCGCCAGGACTGTGACTGTGATGAGGGGACATCCTCTGCGTCTGGAGGAAAGAAGGTTTGCACACAAACATAGAAGAGGATTCTTTACGGTAAGAGCAGTGAGACTATGGAACTCTCTGCCTGAGGAGGTGTGGATGGTAAGTACAATAAAGGAAAAGAGTGGCCTGGATGTATTTTTGGAGTATATTATTATTACAGGTTATAGCCACTAGAGATGGGTCATTGATCCAGGGAGTTATTCTGATTGCCTGATTAAAGTCGGGAAGGAATTTTTCCCCTTAAGTGGGGAAGATTTCAATTACTTACCGGTAATTGTTTTTTCCTCTAGCCCCATAATCCGCCTCCCCAGGGACAGGAAACAATGTGGAGATCTTTAAATAGTCCCCTCCCTTACCTGCTCCAGTAAAAGACCGAGAAACTGGAATGGATGCAACATATATTAATCTTTATGTATTACCGAAATTAAACAAGGATACTTTCCCCCAAAAAAATAAAAATAATCTTTCAATATAGAAAAAAATAGATTAAACCATGGGAGGGAAATTTCCTGTGCCGCTGTGAGGGCTAGAGGAAAAACAATTACCGGTAAGTAATTGAAATCTTTCCAAACGCCCCGACAGGAGGAATAACAGAGGAAACCTACATTAGGGGAGGACAACCGCAGATAATACTCTGTGAGCAAAGGATAACTCCTGTTTTTAACACGTCTAATTGATAATGTCTAAAAAAGTAGAAGGTGACGACCAGGTAGCTGCCTGGCAAATCTGCTCTAATGGAACATCCGCTGATTCAGCCCAGGAAGCCGCTACTGACCGGGTTGAATGGGCTTTAAGGCCTGCCGACGGAGGAACTTTTTTTTAGTCATAACATCGCAAGATTGCAGATTTGATCCATAGACTGATGGATGTTTTGCTTGTCGCGTTCCCTTTGTTTGGACCTGCAAATTGAGCGAACAGTCTGTCCGTTTTTCTGAGGTCTTCCGTAGCTTTCAGATCAATAACGCTCTTCTTACATCTAGGTTATGGAACCGTCTTTGTTCTTGACTGCCTGACGGAGACCCAAAGGATGGAAGGGATACTTCCTGTAGACAGTGGAACTTAGAGACCACCTTGGGCAAAAAGGAGAATGTTTTAATACTATCCTATCATCCTTGATGGATAGGTAGGGAGGTCTGCATGAAAAGGCCTGAATTTCCCCCACCCTTCTAGCCGTGGTAATAGCTATTAAGAACACAGTCTTTAAAGTAAGCAATTTCAATGATATTTCTGATAAGGGCTCAAAAGGACTGTCTGATAAAGCAGCCAATACCAGATTTAAGACCAAAGGGGGGGGATAGTGAGCCTAACCATTGGTTGTTTTCTTCGAGCTCCTTTCACGAATCTCTTAATGAGGTCTACTTCCGCCAATTTCATATCAAGTAAGGCACTTAAAGCCGATATGTGGACTTTTAACGTGCTGACTGTGCCCCTTTTGTAGTCCTGATTGGAGAAATTCCAGAACCTTAGTGATTATAAGGGGCCCCCTGGTATCACTACCTGTAATTTTTTTTAAACACTGACAGATTCTGTTATAGATCTTAGATGTCACACTTTTGCGGCTATAAAGAATTGTGGAAATTACCGCATCAGAGAGGCCTTTTTCTTTTAATATCTCCTGTTCAGTCTCCATGCTGCTAATCAAAGTTGTTTTGTCCTGGGATACCAAACTAAGCCTTGATGAAGGAGATCCGGGATATCCAGTAGTAGCCACACGTCTCCTACTGACATCCTCATTAATAGTGGGAACCATGATCTTTTGGGCCAATAAGGTGCAATCAGGATTACTCTGTGGTTCTCCTGTAACACCTTCTGCAGCACCCTGGGGATTAGCGCAAATGGGGAAAGGCATACAATTTCTCCCTTGGCCACAGATGGGAGAGAGTGTCCACTATGAGGCGGGTGATCTGTGTGGCGAGAGAACCGAACTTTTCTGTCTGTCTGGTCGCGTGGCAAATAGATCTATTTCTGGAAGGAACCATCTTTGTGTTAACTAACGGAATATTTTCGGGTTTAAGGACCATTACCCCTCTTTTAGGACATCCCTGCTGAGAAAATCCGCGACCTTGTTGTCTTCTCCCCTTATGTGAACCGCTGATATTTGACAGTATGTTTCTTTCTGCCCACTGGAATATTTCTTTTGAGACCTTCGCTAGGGATGGACTTTTCGTGCCTCCTTGTTTGTTTAGATAAGCCACAGTTGTGGTATTGTCAGAGTATTTTTATCTTCTTTCCGCTGACCAAAAAGATGTTTCTTTCCAATAGATTGATCGTGGTTTTTATGCTTTCCATCTTGAAGCGTTTGTAAAGAAGATGGCGGTTCAGTCCTTTTAGGTTTATAATGGCTCTGTAGGAGCCGTTCGGTTTTTTAAGAGAAATATTGGTGAATAATACCCTGTTCCTTCCTCTTCTGGGGAACTACAACTATAGCTTCCTTTTGTAACAGGATTTTTACCTGATCTAGAATTAAGGACTGAACTGGATTGTTTTTTCTGGTAATGTGGAACACCCCTGGGGAAGAGAAGAGAATTCCAGCTTTAGGCCTGACGAAATTACGTCCAGAACCCAGGGAAGCTGGAAAAATTCTCCCAGGCTTGGAGGAAATATTTTGGTCTTCCTCCTACCCTGCCTCTGGCGTCATTGTTTTGATGACTTTTGGGAGAAATCTAAGGGGTTAAACAAAACCCTTTCCCTCTTCCCAAACGCCATCGGGAAGAAAACGCTCTTCTTTCCTGATCCTGTCTGCCCTAGCTGCAGGAAAATTTCGTCTTTGACGAAAATTCCTTTGTTTAGAGGAAAACCCTTCTTCTTGTTAGTGGCCTTTTCTAGGATGTCGTCCAGAACAGATCCGAACACCCTGTCTCCTTCGCAGGGGATGCCGCAAAGTTTGTTTTTAGATGCTGCATCACCAGACCATAACCTAAGCCACACCACTCTTCTGGTGGAATTTGAGAGGGCCGCTGACCTAGCTGCTAGTTTTAGTGTCGACCGGAATCGTCCGCTAAAAGATTTGCTGCCTGCTTGAGCCATGGTAGAGATGCTATAATATCCTCTCTAGGGGTTCCCGTTACTAGATGTTCCTCTAGCTGGTTTAACCAGATTGACATAGACCTGGCCGTATAGGTTGAGTCTACACTAGGTCTAAGGATGGACATGGAAGCCTCCCAGGATTTCTTTTAGTAGGGCCTCACTTCTCTTGTCCATAGGGTCTTTTAGGAGACCTAAATCCTCAAAGGGTAAGACAGAATTTTTTGTAATCTTTGCTACCGGGGCGTCTACCTTAGGACATTTGTCCTAAAAGGACGTATCTTCCTCCGAAAAAGGGTACTTCCTTTTCAGAACCCTAGAGACGCCCGGTCTTTTCTCCAGATCAGCCCATTCTTTATTAATTAACTTTGTAATATTAGAGTGGAGGGGAAAGACTCTTTTTCTTTTTTCTCCAAACCCCTTAAACATCAAATCCCGTATAGTTTTGGGTTGTTTAGAGTCTTCTAGGTTTAAGGTTGATCTAATGGTTTTTAACAGGGCTTCAGTGCCCTCTATGGAACAGTGCGGCCTTCCAGACTCATCCTCAGAGGAATCTGACCCTGACCCAGAGGGAAGTTCCCCTTCGTCTAAATCTTCTTCATGACAGTAAGTTTCTAAGGAAGCGGACATCTCAGTCATGGAAGTAGAGGGTCTTTGGGACATGGTGGCTAACTTTTGATCCACGGCGCTGCTTACTTCTTCCTTTATTATATGTCTGATATTATCAAATAAGGAAGGAGCCTCCTCAGAGACAATTTTCTCCAAACAACTTGAGCAGAGGGGTTTCTTATATCCTGACGGTAAGCCCTTTTACAGATGGAGCATTTTTTGACCCGCTGAGAAGATTCAGCTGACTTCTGAGCTTCTCTGACCTAAGATATAAGTCAGAGAGCTTATTAATAGGGGGCTTATTCAGAATATTAAAAGGATATTCCCTCATCCAGGTGCAGAAAAAAAAGCATAGTCTCCGACCCCTCAGTGAATCAGGCAAGTACATACAAGCTTTTTACCTGCAGAGGAGGGTACATTACCGGGCTGCTCGTATTGGCTGGGTCTTCGCATCGCGTCCTCCCCTGATGCCGACATGTTAGAAAGATGCTGCACCACGGACGCTGAATTAATTTCCCGCCATACGTTTTAAACCAATGCTCGTTGTCTAGGGAAATACGTCACTCTCCTGCTCTTCAGTAGCTCTGCCTGCCTGTGAGCTTGAAGCACTCACGTGACCCGAGCGTCTTCTCTCGAGAACTAACTCTGGAAGCGCTGCCCGGAGCTGCCTCCACCGGAGGACTTGCGCCTGAGAGTCAGGAAGGGCCGCACCGCAAGCCCCGCAATCCTTCTCCCCGCCCGGCCGACAGCCGGGTGCTGCCTGTAGGAAAGGAAAAAGCTCCCACAGGAAGATCTACACGCTAGTCCCAGAGGGACAGGAAACAACTGGAGCAGGTAAAGGGAGGGGACTATTTAAAGATCTCCACGTTGTTTCCTGTCCATGGGGAGGCGGGGTATCCTCCTGTCGTGCCGTTGGGGGCGTTTGGAAAAATTGGCTTCTACCTCACAGGTTTTTGTTTTTGCCTTCCTCTGGATCAAATTGCAGGATAACAGGCTGAACTGGATTGACAGAGGTCTTTTTTTCCGGCCTTATAAACTATGTTACTATCTTCTTTAATAGTGTGAGGGATGGCAGCAGAAGTTAGCCTTCACTGAAGCTGCCAGCCCGCCCAACAGTTTAATCGCAGGCTCAGGAGCTGTTAGTGAGAGATCCTGAGCCATTTCAATAGTACCAGCTATCCTGCTTTGCGTCACCTTTGCTTTATAAGACTCACTGACTTTTTCTCCTCACTTTGAAGAGGAAAAAGTGTGTCTTATAAAGTGAAAAATACAGTGAAATACAGTGAACCCTCAAGATACAATATTTTCAGCATACAATGGTCTCTCTAGTTGAAACATACAATGTCTCAGAATCAGATCAATCAAGGCCTCTTCTCTGGTAAAATATCTGTATTAGTTGCTAATTAGTTGCTGTATTATCAGCTGTTCCTGACTGTTATGTGGAAGGACTTGTCTTATCTGTCTTAGTTATCTGCTAATTGTTCAGTAAATCTTCATTTTCTTTCATCTTGGATGACACTTTGGAGGCGTTGGAACCGATTACTCAACTTACAATGGTTTCAACATACAATGGTCTCAACATACAATGGTTGTCTTGGACCCAATTAATATTTTATCTAGAGCAGGCATGCTCAACCTGTAGCCCTCCAGCTGTTGCAAAACTACAACTCCCACGATGCCCTTCTGCAGGATGATAGCTGTAGGCTGTCAGGGAATGATGGGAGTTGTAGTTTTGCAACAGCTGGAGAGCCACAGGTGAGCATGCCTGATCTAGAGGAACCACTGTATATATATTGGGGTTTACTATATTCTGACCCTCTGCTGCCTGACCTGTGCCTGTTACTACATTGCTTCTACTCTGCCTGGCCTGACCTCAGACTCATTCCTGTATTGCACATACTCTACCAGTCCTGAAGTCAGCCTGTCCCCGACTACGATTCTGTCTGACCCCGACATGCACCGGTGTCTCTGACCCCTGTTCGGTGGTTAACCACACAGACACTACTTTGGGAGGAAGCAGCCTGGTTAATCCACTGCAGCAAAGTCTAGATCCCTGTATAGAGGTAAAAAGTTGAGTACAGCAGACTGCTCAGATAATACTCTTAGGATCAGCACCAAGTCAAATCTGCAAAAATGCCTGCCCAAAAGGGGTAAAGTTCAGGTACAGGTCACATGACTTGAAACAAACAACTAGACGCCTGGCACCAAACTATATATAAATCAGAAAAATAGATAAAACAATAATTGTTCCAATTTCACATACCAGGAATTAAGTTGGGAGGATGGAAGGGGGAACAGGGCCACACCACACAGTCCAAGCTAAGTGTGCAAAAGATTGAATTAGGGAATGCACTGCTCAGAGAAGAACTGAACTTAGGCCTTATGCACATGGCCGTTCGGTGCATTGGGGACCGCAATTTGCAACACCTGTGCGGCTGCTGCAGATGGTTCCAGACCCATTCAACTTGAATGGGACCGTGATCCATCCGCACTGCAAAAAAATAGAACATGTTCTACTTGTATTTATTTGAAGTGCGGAGGCATGGAGAGAAACCCCACAGAAACACTCAAGTGAATGGGTTCCCATCTGTGATGTTTGTGGGCCGCAAAATGGGCATGGCCGGGCAGTGAGTCGTGTTCATGAGGCCTTAACCAGGCAAAGGACAGCAGCAGAAAGAATAGGATACTTAAAGAGAAAGTGGAAAATACAGAGGATGGGATAGAGTGAAGGGGAGAGGAAGGAACAACAATAGAAAAGATGAAGGCGACTGTCTGAATAGCAAACCACGCTCATTTAGTAAAGGAGTTGCTGAATAGTTAGTACTGAGAGACAACATTTGACATAAATCTTACCTTATAAATGCGTAGGATTACTTTAATGCATACATGAACAAATTGGGTTTGCTTCTGCAGGCTGCCTCCATAAAGTGCAACAAGTTCCTCATTGAAATTGATGCTGAAAACATCAAAGTGATATCTATAATCAATGTTCTCTGCTTTTCGAAGGGAAATTGATCCAATAGAACGAACTAAAAAAATAAAAAAATAAAAAGTTGTCGTCAGTGCATTTATTTGTAGAAAAACGTTTCTTTCCTGTATATTTAACCCTTTCGTTGCCAGAAGTGTTTGGACATCATTTTTCAGCCCTGGTAACCAGGACAATTTTCACGTTGTCAAAATGCCACTCAGCACTTTATACACAGACACCTATATGCAACTTTGCATTAAAATGTAATTTTATAAAATTGCATAAAAGTTCATATTAGTGGGTAAAGATGTAATCCATGTAGAAAGCGCCACACCTCCGAAAGATAAAAGTTCAAGATGTTGCAGTTTGTAGATATCTTCATAAGATCATCAGAACTGGAAAAACTAAAAATCTTGTTTTAAACTGGAAATTTTAAAGACACTAATACAATTTATGAGGTACAGGGATTACAGTCCTTGAAAACTAAATGCACCCCAAAATCATTTTACATTTCCTGAAAGCAGACAACTTGATAATTGCAGTTGTCTTGACTGACTTGATAACCATATCCACCTTCATGTAACTTTGTGACAAAAAGAAATAATTTTTAAAAAATTCATCAAAATAAGAAACTACACCTAAACGGACATGCAGAGGTTTACACAAAAACTATGTAAATACCAATGTACATGAAACAAGTATATGCATCAACGAGTTTGTGCTGTTAAAGGGAGTCTGTCAAGTCATTTTCACCAATAAAACTAAAAGCACAGAAGTTTGCAAATGCATTCCAAACATACCTTTGTGTACTTTTTCCATGTCCAGGAACAGCACTTTTAGGCCTCTTTCACACGGGCGTCGGGTGCAAGCGCCGGTTAGGATGCGGAGTGCGTGGCTGAGAAATCGTGCGACTGCACACGCAATTTCAGTCAGTCAGTTTTGACTGCGATTGCGTTGTTCATTTTTTCCGTGCGAGCACAATGCATCACTAACGTTCGGGTTTGGGATCGGTGTTATGTATATTTTATTGTTTGCCATTATAAAATAAAAATAAAAAATTTACTTCACCTCATCCACTTGATAGAATAGGACATGTTCTATTGAAAATCAATGGGTCCGCACCAGTTCCACAAAATTGCAGAACGAAATGCAGACCCATTTTGCTGAAAAATGTCTCCCAAGTGGCCAGCTGGGCAGGCGTTGCTGTTCCAGGTGCCTAAAACAAAGCTCACCCAGCTTGGCATTTGGGAGCATTTTTCAGCAGAATAAGAGTCCTTTCCCACGACCACAAGTGTTTTGCGGTCTGTATTTTGCTATGAGAGAAATGCCTATTCTTGTCCGTGATTGCAGACCATAATAGGACATGCTTTATATTTTTGTGGGGCCGCAGAGACGAAACTATGGATGCAGACAAATTTGCAGAATGGATGGGGACCCAGAAATACAGTCGTGTGAATAAACCCTAAAAGTGCTTTTCCTGGACATAGAATAAAGACCGGTATGATTAGCATGTGTTTGAATTGTGTTTCTGTGGGGCAATGGTGTTAGTTTTATTAGTCAAAATAATTTGACAGTCTCCCTTTAAAAACACTAACAGATGCCAGATAAAATTTTACCATCCTTCACAAATGTGTGAAAAATGTATACTGTACATGGCAAACAACTGGCATGTTACTAGAATCTAAATTAAGGAGCCGTTTATATTGATGACCTATCCTCAGGATAGATCATAAATATCTGATTAGTAAGGGATCAACACCTGGCAACCCCACTGATCAGCGGTTTGAAGAGGAGGCAGCAATCTATGCGAGTGCTTCTTACTCGTCATTACACTGTCAGTCGTCATGTCGTTGCAGTGTAATTACAAGTACTCACTTCAATAATCAGCAAAAAAAAATGCAAGATTTGAGGAGTTCGCAGGAGTTAACCTGCATGTAAAACTTGTCACAGTGCGATTTAAGCAGCCATCTTAGTCAAGAGCCCAGGAGTTTTTACCAGCCCCTAAAACCCAAATCGCTGCGATTGGCGGTCTGAGCAGACATGTCAACTGCAGTTCCCACACATCAATGCCAGTGAAGGGCATGAAGGTGGGCTCAGATGGGTCAGGAAGGGCACACAACTTTTTGGCGTCTCCTGCCAGCGCTGTGATTGGCTCCAACCAATGGCAGCACTACAGAAGCATATTGTACCCTCTGTGCTGCTGGCTGGTACTTGTGGTGCACCACCACAAAAATCTTCAGTGCTTCTCCTGTGAAAAGACGACTTTCTGGAATGTTGCAGTGATCGTTTTTTTGCTCATCTGCAGCAGTAAGTTCCAGAGCCCTAACGATTACCTTTTTTTTTCTTTTTTGCAATAAGAAATTGAATTGTAGTAGGGATATATATATATATATATATATATATATATATATATATATATATATATATATACACACACATATATATACACACATACACACACACACACACACAGTTGTGTTCAAAATTATTAAACCCCAAATGCTGTAAAGGGTTTTAGGAATTTAGTGTACATTTGTAATTGTGTTCAGAATGAAATCTTACAAGGACTTTTAAAGAACCAAATGCAACTAAAATGATATCAATTGTTTTTGTAATACAGTATTAAATGTTTTTTGTGATTTCTTCATTGACACAATTATTCAACCCCTTAACCACTTGAAGACCACAGGTTTATACCCCCTAGTGACCAGGCCCTTTTTACAAATCCGCACTACACTACTTTCACCGTTTATTGCTCCGTCATGCAACTTACCACCCAAATGAATTTTACCTCCTTTTCTTCTCACTAATAGAGCTTTCATTTGGTGGTATTTCATTGTTGCTGACATTTTTACTTTTTGCTATTAATAAAAATTTAACGACAATTTTGCAAAAAAAGACATTTTTCACTTTCTGTTGTAAATTTTTTTTAAAAACTACATTTCTATATAAATTTTTCTCTAAATGTATTGTTCTACATGTCTTTGATAAAAAAAAGTCCAATAAGTGTATATTTATTGGTTTGGGTAAAAGTTATAGCGTTTACAAACTATGGTGCAAAAAGTGAATTTCGGCATTTTGAAGCAGCTCTGACTTTCTGAGCGCCTGTCGTGTTTCTTCAGGTGCTAGAATGTCAGGATAGTATAAATACCCCCAAATCACACCATTTTAGAAAGAAGACACCCCAAAGTATTCGCGGAGGGGCTTGGTGAGTTCATGTATCATTTCATTTTTTTTCACAAGTTAGCGGAAAATGACACTTTCTGAGGAAAAAAAAATAATAAAGTTTCCATTTCTGCTAACTTCTGGCAAAAAAAAAAAAAAATCTCATACGGGCTCATTATGCCCCTCAGTGAATACCTTAGGGTGTCTACTTTCGAAATGGGGTCATTTGTGGGGTGTTTGTACTGTTCTGGCATTTTGGGCGGGGCTAAATTGTGAGCCGCCATGTAAAAGCTAAAAGGTACTCATTGGTTTAGGGCCCCTTTGCGCATCAGGCTGCAAAAAGTGTCACTCATGTGGTATCGCCGTACTCAGGAGAAGTGGGGCAATGTGTTTTGGGGTGTATTTTTACATATACCTATGTTGGGTGAGAGAAATATCTCTGTAAACTGACAACTTTGTATAAAAAAATTTAAAAATTGTCGTTTACAGAGATATTTCTCACACCCAGCAGAGGTATATATAAAAATACACCCCAAAACACATTGCCCCACTCTCCTAGTCGGCGATACCAATGTGTGCCACTTTTGCAGCCTGGTGCAAAGGCCTAATTAATGAGTACCTTTAAATTTCACAGGGCATTTTTATGCATTTGGATTCCAGACTTCTTCTCACGCTTTAGGGGCCCCTAAAATGCCAGGGCAGTATAAATACCTCACAAGTGACCCCATTTTAGAAGCGAAGACACCCCAAGGTATTCCGTGAGGGGTATGGTGAGTTCATGTAAAATTTTATTTTTGTCACAAGTTAGTGGAATATGAGACTTTGTAAAAAACAAAATAAAAAAAAATAAAAATATATCAATTTCCGCTAACTTGTGCCAAAAAAAAAAATTCTGTGAACTCGACATGCCCCTCACGGAATACCTTGGGGTGTCTTCTTTCCAAAATGGGGTCACATGTGGGGTATTTATACTCACCTGGCATTTTAGGGAACCTAAAGCGTGAGAATTAAAATGCGTAAAAATGCCCTGTGAAATCCTAAAGGTACTCATTGGTTTTAGGGCCCCTTTGCGCATCTTGGCTGCAAAAAGTGTCACTCATGTGGTATCGCCGTACTCAGGAGAAGTAGGGCAATGTGTTTTTGGGGTGTATTTTTACATATACCCATACTGTGTGTGAGAAATATCGCTGTAAGCTGACAACTTTTTAAATTTTTTAAACAAAGTTGTCAGTTTACAGAGATATTTCTCACCCAGCATGGGTATATGTAAAATACACCCCAAACACAGCCCTACTTCTCCAGTACGCGATCACATGAGTGACACTTTACAGCCAAATGCGCAAAGGCCAAATTCCATGAGTACCTTTTAGGAAGAGCATTTTTATGCATTTTTCTTCTCATGCTTTAGGGCCCCTAAAATGCCAGGGCAGTATAAATACCCCACATGTGACCCCATTTTGGAAGAAGACACCCCAAGGTATTCCATGAGGGGCATGAGCAGTTCATAGAAAAAAATTTTGGCACAAGTTAGTGGAAATTGATTTTTATTGTTTTTCTCACAAAGTCTCCCTTTCCGCTAACTTTTGACAAAAGTTTAATTTTCATGGACTCACTATGCCCCTCAGCGAATACCTTGGGGTGTCTTCTTTCCAAAATGGGGTCACATGTGGGGTATTTATACTGCCCTGGCATTTTAGGGGCCCTAAAGCGTGAGAGAAAAATGCGTAAAAATGCCCTCCTAAAGGTACTCATTGGAATTTGGGCCCCTTTGCGCATCTTGGCTGCAAAAAGTGTCACTCATGTGGTATCGCCGTACTCAGGAGAAGTAGGGCAATGTGTTTTAGGGTGTATTTTTACATATACCCATGCTGGGTGAGAGAAATATCTCTGTAAATTGCCAACTTTGAATAAAATTTTTAAAAAGTTGTCAATTTACAGAGATATTTCTCACACAAGTAATGGTATATGTAAAATACACCGCAAACACATTGCCCTACTCTCCTAGTGCGGCGATACCCATGATGACACTTTACAGCCAAATGCAAAGAGGCCCTAAAACCAATGAGTACCTTTAGGATTACACAGGGCATTTTACGCATTTGGATTCTCACACTTTAGCACCCTAAAATACCAGGGCAGTATAAATACCCCACAAGTGACCCCATTGTGGAAAGAAGACACCCCAAGGTATTCTGTGAGGGCATGGCGAGTTCACAGAAAAAAAAATTTTGACACAAGTTAGCGGAAATTGATATATATATATATATATTTTTTTTTTTTTACAAAGTCTCATATTCCACTAACTTGTGACAAAAATAAAATTTTACATGAACTCACCATACCCCTCACGGAATACCTTGGGGTGTCTTCTTTCTAAAATGGGGTCACATGTGGGGTATTTATACTGTCCTGGCATTTTAGGGGTCTCCGCAATCATTACACGTATGGCCAGCATTAGGAGTTTCTGCGATTCTCCTTATATTGAGCATACGGGTAATGAGATTTTTTTCCGTTCAGCCGCTGCGCTGAAAAAAAAAAAATAGAATAACAGCACAGATTTTTCATTCGCAACGGTCAATGTGGATGAAAAAATCTCTGCCAAATCAGTGATTGCGGTGCGGTGGGCGCTTGCTAACTAACAAGTAGCTAACTAACTGGCGGTGATAACGGGACCCTTATGCCCCATTCACACGTCCGAAATTCTGTTTGCTGAGCGGAATTGCGGACCCATTCATTTCTATGGGGACAGACTTTGTCCCGCTCGGATCCGGAATTACGGATCCGCGTTTCCGAGTCTGCACTTCCGTTCCGCAAAAATATAGAACATGTCCTATTCTTGTCCGCAAGTGCGGACAAGAAAAAGCATTTCTATATAGTTCTGTCGCGGATCTGCAAAATGCGGAAAGCGCATTGCCGGTGTCCGTATTTTGCGGATCCGCAGATCCATGGATCCGCAAAACACATACGGACGTCTGAATGAGCCTGTAGGGGTGATTAGTGACAGGGGGTGACAGGGGGTGATCAGGGGGTGACATGGGTGATCAGGGGTTAATCAGTGATGGGGGTGGGGGGGTGTGTAGTGATTGGTGCACTTTTCCTATGTTTCCTCTGGTGGTCCCAAACAAAGGGACCACCAGGCAAGCAGATAGCAGGCATATCAGACGCTGTTTAAAAAACAGCGTCTGATATGCGATTTAAATGCGGTTTTTCGCATCTACAGCCTGCCAGCGCATGATCAGCGCTGGCAGGCTGTAGTTTCAGTTGTCCCGGCTCCGATCACATGAATGCGCACGCACGGCGCGCGTTCATGTGAAATCTCGGGTCTCACGAGATGACGCCGATAGGCGGCAGTGAGACCTGAGAGAGCCGCCGCGCTGACGCCCATCGGGCGTTAGCGTGGCGGCAAGTGGTTAAAGACGACCACTCTTAACAACAGAGGTTCATTCAAGTGTTTTCGATCAGGTATTGAAAACACCTGTGGATGTCAAGGAGCAGCAATCAAGCAGAATAAGCACCAATTAGGCAGATTTAAAATGACTGTGATACTCAGCTCCTTCTAGACATTTACTGGTGTGTTTTACAAACATGGTGAAGTCAAGAGAATGGTCCAGGAAGACAAGAGAAGAGGTGATTTCTCTTCACAGGAAGGGCAATGGCTATAAGAAGATTGCAAAGATGTTAAACATACCAAGAGACACCATAGGAAGCATCATTCGCAAATTCAAGGCAAAGGGCACTGTTGAAACGCTACCTGGTCGTGGCAGAAAGAAGATGCTGACTTCGACTGCTGCGAGCTACCTGAAGCGCAAAGTGTTGAAAAGTCCCCGTGTGACTACTGAGGAACTGAAAAAAATTTGTCAGATGCGGGTACTGAAGTTTCAGCTCAGACAATAAGGCGCACACTGCGTAATGAAGGCCTCCATGCCAGAACTCCCAGGCGCACCGCCTTGCTGTATCAAAGAATAAGAGGAGTCGACTGCAGTATGCCAAAAGTCATGTGCACAAACCACAAAAGTTTTGGGATAGTTTTCTGTGGACTGATGAAACAAAATTAGAACTCTTTGGGCCCATGAATCAACGCTATGTTTGGAGGAGGAAGAACAAGGCCTATGAAGAAAAGAACACTTTGCCTACTGTGAAGCATGGCGGGGGGTCAATCATGCTTTGGGGCTGTTTTGCTTCTACAGGTACAGGGAAGCTTCAGCGTGTGCAAGGTATCATGAATTCTCTTCAGTACCAGGAGATATTGGATGAAAATGTGATGCAGTCCGTCACAAACCTGAGGCTTGGGAGGCGTTGGACCTTTCAACAGGACAATGATCCCAAGCATACCTCCAAGTCCACTAGAGCATGGTTGCAGATTAAAGGCTGGAACATTTTGAAGTGGCCATCGCAGTCACCAGACTTAAATCCGATTGAGAACCTCTGGTGGGACCTAAAGAAAGCAGTTGCAGCGCGCAAGCCTAAGAATGTGACTGAACTGGAGGCTTTTGCCCATGAAGAATGGGCGAAGATACCCGTAGATCGCTGCAAGACACTTGTGTCAAGCTATGCTTCACGTTTAAAAGCTGTTATAACTGGAAAAGGATGTTGTGCTAAGTACTAAGATTGAATGTCACTTGGGGTTGAATAAAACTGATAATGATGTGAGCACAGAAAAGACATTTGTGGTTATTTCATTATAAATGTTATGTTATATTTGTCTGACTTACAAGTGCCTCTTTGATTTAATTGTAAACAAGATGACTGAAATGATCAAAATCAATGTCAAACTGGCCAAAACACTCAATTTCAGTGGGGGTTGAATAATTTTGAACACAACTGTATGGTGAGCTGTTGCTGCACAGTCCTCCTCACCTTGAGACCTTGAGACTTGCAGCTCCGGTTCTCCACTGCTCGATGTTGCTGCTGGTCGCGGCGAGAATATGGAAGCGCTACTACAGCAAGCGCTCGGTGAAGGGAGATTGGTGTCCTCCAGCTCAGGGTGTGGAAATGTCCCCCTTTGAGGCACTAAGTGCCGGTTTCTGTTGCAGTGAGCCGCTGTAACTACTCTGTCGCTGGGAGGCTGAGTACTAAGCAGCCATCTTCCTCAGCAGCTCAGCTCCACCACTGCAATTCTTAGAATTTTTAAGAAAATTTAAGGATTTTTTTTTCTGTAAAACATCAAAGGTTAACAGCCAAAAAAATCTCAATAGTTATTACACTAAATCTGTGGTTTACAGAAACACCCCACATGTGACAGTAAACTGCTGTATGGGCACACGGCAGGGCGCAAAAGAAAAGGAGCACGGCATGGTTTTTGGAAGGCAGATTTTGAGGGACTGGTTTTTAGACACCATGTCCCATTTAAAGCCCCCTGATGCACCCAGTAGAAAATCCTAAAAAGTGACCCTATTTTGGAAACTAGTTTTATTGGTATTATTTTGGGGTACTTATAATTTTTAATCACGTTTTTGCCAAAAAAAAAGCTGTTCTGGCAGTTTTTATTTTTTTTTAAATGTTCATCTGACAGGTTAGATAATGTGCTAATTTTATAGAGCAGTTTGGTACGGACACGAAAATAAATATTTTTGCTTGTTTCAGTTTTACATAATAAAGCATTTTAGAAAAAAAAATGTTATTGTGTGTCTATTTTCTGAAAGCCATTTTTATTTCTCTGCCGAACATCTTTTACAGGGGCTCGTTTTTTGCAGGAAGAGTTGATGTTTTTATTGGTACCATTTTTGGGTGCATATGATTTTTGATTATTATACTTTATGGAGCAAGTTGACAGGTGACCAAAAACAGTTGTTTTGGCACAGTTTTTAAATTTTAAACATTTACCTGTGGGGGTAGGTCATGTGATATTTTTCAGAGCTGGTTGTTACAGGCGCAATACCTAATATGGCATGGCAATACCTAATATAAATGCATGTTTAAAAAAGAAAAATCATTTTTTAGCGTCTCCATAGCCATCGTTTTTATTTTTGGGCCAATTGTCTTGTAGGGGCTCATTTTTTGTAGGATGAGGTGACTGTTTGATTGGTACTAGTTTGGGGGGCATAAGCCTTTTTCATCGCTTAGTGTTGCACTTTTTGTGATGTAAGGTGACAAAAAAATAGCTATTTTTGACACAATTTTTATTTATTTCTTTTTACGGAGTTAATCTGACAGGGTAGATTATGTGATATATTTATAGAGCTGATCGTTACAGACGTGGCAATACTTAATGTGTGTTTTTTTATTATAAAAATTATGGGAAAGGGGCGTTTCTTTAATTTGAAACTTTTTTTTTTTTATGATTAAAGACCCTTTTTTATTTTTTATTTACTTTATTTCTGTCCCACTCTGGGACCTCAACTTGTGGGGGTCTGATCCCCTCTGCAATGCATTGCAATACATCTGTATTGTAATGCATTGTCTGTTAGTGTGTAATACACAAACAGTTGCCTAGGACCTGCCTTCTCACCCATCAGGTCCCCGTCACCGCAGCACGGGGTCCCGATGGGATGCCTCACCTGCCGCTGACAGCGGCATAGAAAGGGTTAATAAGCCGGCATCGGCTTTTACAGTGATGAAGGCAGATACAGCAGGGGTCCTGCTATCAGTGGCCCTGCACTGATCAGCATGACTTAATAGTATGTCAAAGTGGGGGAAGTCAACTCCCGCTTTGACTATGTCACGTCATATTCAGAAAACGGATATCTTCAGTGCACAGGAGAACCATATACTGAAAAGAGAGTCCATAGACTTAAAGGGACACCGACAGGCCCAATATGCTTTTTAGCCATAAATATCTGTGCATAGGTCTTCTAATGTGTTTTAAAACCATATATGGATAACCCCAGTCCACCTTATAAAGACAATAAAATGACGTTTATCACCTCACAGAATCCCTCTTCTTTGTGCCCAAGGGCGGTGTTTCATCTTCTCTTGTGCCCAGCCACGACCCAACTGCCGGATTCAAGCGCCACCCAGCTCATCGATATTCACTTAGCTGGGCGACTTCTGCTCTCCCGACGCTCCTAGACTTCGTGCATGCCCATTCTCTTCCTCCGCCTCTCTTCTTTGTTGGCGGAGAGAAGAGGTTACTGCCCTGCGTGTGGGGTTGTTCTCACACATCTGCAGCAGCACACCAGCGCTATGAAGCGCTGGTGTGCAGTGGCTGCGATACAATGCAGGCGCAGTAGGTGAGGCTGAAGCCGCCTCTGTGAAAGTTAGGAGACGCAGGCGCAGTATCGCTGAGGCCACTGGGAGTGCCGGGCAAGGTATCCTGCGCATGCCCAGAAGCTGCTAGTGAGACCGATGCCCATAGCTTTCTAATGGGCATGCGCAGGATCTAAGGGTTGTTCCCACTTGGCTCCATTTGCAGCAAAACTGACCCATGACCTTCATTCTCTGGGTCAGTATAATTAAAACTATATTTCATATGTATAGGTTTTTTATGTCTATATAGTGTAAAAATAAATTTAAACTTAGAAGAAAAAAAAATCACCATATTCTGACCCCCATAACTTTTTATAGTTATATCTACTGAGCTGTGTGGGGACTCATTTTTTGCGGGACAATCTGTCGTTTTTATTGATACTATTTCGGAGTGTGTGTGACTTATACTGTATATACTGTCATATACATACCGATATATATTTCCATGCTTATTTTAAGAGCAATAAACGGAGAAAGTAGTGTAGTGCAGAATTGTAAAAAGTGGCCTGGTCATTAAGGGTGTTTAAGCTAGGGGTGCTGAGGTGGTTAAACTCCCGCACAGCAGTTTTCAGCAGCACCTGCTCTTTCTGCTTGGTTGTTGGTCCCAGCAGCGCTTTGCCTTTTCAGTAGGGATGCCTGCCCGCATCTGACATCATATGTAAGCTCTACTTTTGGGGGTCATTCTCACAATATTCTCGCTGACCACAGTTTGATTGTCCCAACTGTGCATTTGTTAGTGGCACATCACACAAAAAAATAACAATACCACACTTCAGTTGTATCAGTGGCCTCCTAATAATGCACCTAGCCAATATTTATGATCTGTCGCCCCTGTCTGTCTCAATATTTTTTGAGGAGCTCCATATATAATGGTATCCATAGATGTATTTATGGTTGTGCTTCTGGATGCGTTCTTGCTGATCTCAGCTCATATCATACTCTGCATTGTACGACACGTCGTGTTTTTTCACCACATTTTCATTGTTATTGTTTTGTGTCCTCCCCCCTTTTTCTGTGTCACTTCCCTTCCCTCCCCTTCTTGTTTGGTACACTATTATTTTCACGAAGGAATTGGGTGCGTTTAACGCTCTCTGGACTATTGCCACCTGCTTTGTGACTAAAATATGCTATTACACCTTCGACAACTGCCATTGTCCCAGATGTCATATCTGTATATTATATACCTTGCTCAGGTGTGCCTGTATTACTTTGTACCTGTGTTATTTATGAAAACTCAATAAAAATTTATTGATTAAAAAAAAAAAAATAACAATACAAAACAAAGACCTGCCCGGCTGGGCTCTCACTAAACAGAGGTATTACCTATCCTACCTCAACTATAGCGCCGTTCACACCTGGAACCGGCTGCGGCTTTCTCAGCCACTCGCCCAGCAGCCTCCTGGCTGTAACAATGTCCAACCAAATGTGGCTAGCACCTAGCCCCGTGGCCCCTCAGCTGAGACCCTGCTCAGAGCCTCCCTGGCTCTCCTTCACACACTCCCTGACACACACACAGAGACTTGATTTATCCCTCCCTGATTAACCCTGCTGGCCTCAACGGGGGCCAGGGAACCATAATGGATTAGGGGTGTGGACTGAGAGACTCCCACTACCAACCAGACTCCCAGTCCAAAGAAATCCAACCCATACAACTTTAACCAAACAATCTACAGCAAGCTATGCCTTACTGAAGCAGCACTTTTCTGGATTTCAGCTACCTCACCCAGTGAAACTGAACCACAAGGTGAGATACACACCCCCACCATATGACTACCGCACACTTTACTGTTCACATCATCACAGATGGTAGTCTCTCATTCAAAGCTGTAGTGGATGAGATATGGAGCCTGAAAGTCAAAAGTTCAAAACATTGTTAGGGTACTTTCACACTAGCATTATTCTTTTCCGGCATTGAAATCTGCATCAGTTTTGTCCCAGTGCATCCTGAATGGAAAGCAATCCGTTCAGTATGCGTCAGGATGTCTTCCGTTCCTCCCCTTGTACGGTATTTGACCAGACAAAATACCGCAGCATACTGCAGTATTTTTTTGGGCCAAAATCCCGGAATACGACCGCACATGCCGGATCTGGCATTAATTTCTAATGAAATGTATTAATGCCGGATCCGGTACCAAGTGTTCCGGAAATTGCTGCATCGCCTGATCCAGTTTTCCGGTCTGCGCATGCGCAGTTCTTTATAGCTTTGAAAAAAATGAAATACCGGATCTGTTTTTACGGATTAATACTGCAAAGGCGGATCCGGTATTTCAATGCAAAAGTATAACCGATCCGAAAAAAAAAAAAAAAAAAAAAAAATGATATCTATTTGCATACGGATTTCCAGGTGCTGCAGGCAGTTCCGGCAAAGGAACCGCCTGCTGGATTCTTCTAATGCTAGTGTGAAAGTACCCTTACCCTTTTGCTCGGCCGTGGGATAGTCCATTTAAAAAGCTTCTGAACACCTGCTGGGTGAGGTGCCCTTCGGTCTGAGTGTAAGCATTTATGAAAATATCGTCATTACCATTTGCAAAAAGCCAGTTTTTTTTTAACATTAAAATGATAAACTGATTTCCTCCAAAGGGAATGCATATTCCCCATGCAGGCCCAGACTGAACGGCACTGTACAGACAATTTCACAGAATGGCATAAAATCACACGACAGATATAAAAACATATAAGATACAGATAATAAAAGTTGAGAAAGGTTGTCCATTTCTCACAGGGGGCAACAAGGAGACATTTTGAAGTCCACACAGCAGGTCAATTTCTGTGCCGAAAAAAAATGTACATGAGATTCACTTGTACTGTACTATGATGCGGTTTTCCCACACGTGAATCCACACTGAAAAACTGCGCATACTGCACATTGTGTGCAGGTGGCCCCTAGGGGCTTTGGGAATATTTTCAAATAAATCAGTCAACCCCTGTAAAGGGAATTGGTCACCAGTTTTGCTGCTAGGTTCTAACAGCTCTAGCGCATGTCCATGAGTCCCCATATTCATGTGCTTCAGGTTCTCCCTGCCCACCTGCCTTTTTCAATCTGAATTAGGAGCAGGTGAGCGGGGAGATATCAGGACTCATGCTGCACGTTCTGGAGCTGTTTAGCAAAGATTTTAGCAAAATGGCTGATGACAAAATGACCCAGCAAAGAAAATCTGTCATTAGTTTATGTCAGCCCTTAGGACACCATATAACTGGTGATGGATTCCCTTTAAATACAACCTTTTTAATCTGCTTTGATAACTCAGTTGTAACAGTATAACATTACACATACCCTGCTTGTAACTGCCAGCATTTCCAGGAAGAAATAAAACTGGAATTCCAGTTAAGGAAAGATTTCTGCTTTCTTCCATGTAATTACCTTCACCATACAGATGCAATTCATATGCTGGGTAAAGTAGGGAAACTTTTTTGGAAGTTGTATTTTCTAAAAGAAGATAAAAAAATTATTAACTCAATGTACTTTATGATGTTTATGTTGACAGAACCGGTCAACAAACTCTAATCACGGGCAGCATAGTAACATGTGCCCTGATTAAAGTACAGATGTAGCAGGGTTAACACACAAACGCTAAACTCAAATTTGTTAACTCATTGCGTTATCTTGAAACAAAAGCCATTGAAAAGCAATTGAAGGTGTTTGTAAACTATGTTTTAGGCAATGTTCACATCGGAGTTGGAGGCTGTTAGGGGCCTCTGTCACTGATTTTGTTAAAATATGGGACAAAATAGCAATAGATGCATTCTGTAATATGCCAGGTTTTCTAACAGAAGCCCAAATGATACCATTACACTATATCAGCAACATGGGCACGACGGAACCTTCAATTTCTTTAATTACTATATATATTTTACATTTAGTGTATGCTTTAAACAAAAAAAACAAAAAAAAGTGTGCAATTTTAAGTATTACGCCTCTATTTTTAAAATACTTCAAAACGTATGCCAATAGTTCAGTGAATTTTAAAAAAAAGTATCCGTTTTTACTGAAAAGTTTCATCATTAAAATGAACCTGTCACATTGAACAAAGTGTCTGAGCTGCAGGCAGCAGATGGATATATGCTATAGTTTTCTGGGAAAAGATTCAGTATCACTTGCATTTCATTCATTTAAATTTCTGACTGTGAATACAGAGATAGCTGTTAATTGCTACAGTATGCAAGCTGAACAGGAAGAAAAAGGGGACACATCCCCTCGGGAACTGAGCCCGCAGTCTCTGCAATCATGTGAGCACAGCAGAGGCGGTCAAACCGGCGGCGCGACGGGGGGTATGCGCACAGCAAGATTTTCAAGAAAACCTGGAGAACCACTTTAATATTAATCATTTGACCAAACAGAGTAAGAAAAGTGTAGGATTGGGGGCACGTAGGAACTAGTGATCATAATATATTAAATTTCCACTAAAATTAAATACATTAAATTTCTGACCATCATCTTTCATTTGGGTGTTCTGCCTAACAACGACAATAACTATGAAGTCCACGATCAGCTTAGAGATTCTCACTTAACTTTTAACAAACTTTACATAAATCAATATTACAGGTTAATATAAGAAACTTTGTAATATTACTTCTCAGAGAAAAACTGCCTGTTGTCCCTCTAGCAGCTCACTTCTCACCTTTCCAGAGGCACTACATTATTTCCAAAATAAGACACTGGAGACTATTTTTTCTTCTGGCTATAACTTTTTTTTATATTGATGTAGCCATATGAGGGCTTATTTTTTGTGGGAGAAATCGTATGCTTTAGGCCTCATGCACAAGACCGTATTGGCTTTTTCAGTATTTTGCAGTCCACAAAAAAGGGATAAAAAAAAAAAAAAATGCAACGACCTCCGTGTGCATTCCAATTTTTGCAGAACGGAACAGCTGAACCCTGATAAAACAGTACTATCCTTGTCCGTTATGCGGACAAAAATAGGAGATGTTCTATCTTCGAATGGAACAGAAAAATGGAAATACGGAAGGCATACGGAGTAGCTTCCTTTTTTTTTTGTGGATCCATTGAAATGAATGGTTCCGTATACGGTACGCAAAAAACGTTCGTGTGCAAGAGGCCTTAGTGACATTTTCAGTTACACATAACATCTATTATATTTTAATTATCGGATTTCTCGGACTATAAGACACACTCCACCCCCCACCCCCCCCCCAAAAGTGAAGGAAAAAAGGCAATACATGTAATAGTCTGAATGCTAATGACTGCTTCCATTATGAAAGCGGTCATCAGCATGCAGGAGGCGTGGAGCACGAAACACTGCGCAGTACTCTCCACCTCCCTGTTCTTCTTCGGGAACAACTCGGCACTGTGTCCTGACAGCATCAGTACGTAGTGCTTGTATGCATGCACTATAACCTTACGCTATGCGTCATGAGGTCACAGTGAAGCGTGGGCTGGAAGAAGACCATGGAGCAGAGAGAAGCAATGCCGTCTAGAGCAAGCAAGGTAAGTTTCAGTTTTTTATTTTTATTTTATTTTTAACGTCCGATCTGAGGAAAAAAAAATTTTCTTTATTTTCCTCCTCCAAATCCTAAATTTATGATGGTCACACTGTGGCTTAACTAATGTTACTTTTTTATTCGTTAAGTCAGTATGGTTACAGCTATCTATTGTTTTATTTTTTACTACTTTTGCACAATAATAGCACATCTCAATCCAAAATAGTTTTGTTTACATTGCCACATTCCAAGAGCCATAGCTTATTCGTTTTTCTGTTGATGTAGCCGTATGTGAATAGCTTTTTGTAGTATGAGTGGTAGGGAGGGATGTCAAGGTGAGCTCTCCTTTCTATGTCTAAATAGTGCTTAGTCCTGTCATTGTCATTACTTTATCGGTTACTATGGAGTCCAAAGTCTTTGGTCATGTTCAGTACATCACAGATGCCCCTGCTTCTGGCAATGTAGGTCACTTCCCTGAAATGCTTCCTATCAGCATTGCTTCATTGCTTTATATTCTGCTTGTGACTCACACAATTTCTTCTAGGGCAGGGGTGCACAACCTGCTGCCCGGGAGCCACATGCAGCCCTCGAAACCATTCTGTGTGTCCCCAATCATCTGGTAACAGACATTTATGTCTATGTCTTGTGGCTGCTCATATGTATATTTAATGTATTTTCTTATTAGATGGGAGTACTTGAAGTGTAACTAGACATTTATGATATATACTGTATGTTCAATATCCCATAAAAATAGTATTTCAGTTGGTAATACCCTTTAAGTTTTATTTTCGGCCCTTGGAATTGGTTCAGGCTCACAATGTGGCTCCCAACCAGAAAAGGTTGTGCACCCCTGATCTAGGGAGACAAGAAAACTTCTCTTAAAAGGGGTTGTCTCATCTTGCCGTTACTAAGGCGAGATGAGACACAGTTCAGACCCCCTCCTGGACGGGAAACAGTAGTGCGCTCTGGAGCTTTGCTGTTTCAATAGATCATTGCCGTGCATGAGAGCTATGGAAACACAGTAGCACAACAAGCTATGCTGTTTACCCAATTCAGAAACAGCATAGGTTGCTGTGCTAAGCTGTTTCAGTAGCTCACATGCACGGCAATGAGAGCTACTGAAACAGCAGAGCGCTCTGCTGTTTCCCGGACGGGAGGTGTTCGGGACTGTGTCTCATCTTCCAGATTTTTCATTTTAATCCATTTCACCTGTAACACAGCAAGGGTTCACAGTCAAACAAATTATATATTTAATACCCTGATTATGCACAAAGGAAAGAGCACCGTATAGCTTATGAAGGGCAGATTTCACTGGAATAATTTTCTGGCACAATGTCGCATTTGAAGACACTCTGAGGTACCCCTATGGTGGAAACTCCCAAAAAGTGACCCCATTTTGGAAACACTTTAGCCCAACTGGCATTTCATAGAATTTATAAACACTTGGCCGTGAAAATGAAAAATTACATCTTTTACAAGAAAATGTTAATTTGACCCACGTTTTTCATTTTCACGTGCAGTAATAGGAGAAAATGCACCCCACAATCTGTTACCCATTTTCTATTGACCATAAGTCGTCATAAATTGCCGTTTGGGCATAAAGCAGGGCCCAGAAGAGAATGAGTAACATGTGCATTTGAGGTCTAATTTGGCGATTTATACAGCAAGGGCCGACAACTGCAGAGGCCTAGAGATTAAACAAAAGTTTTCCACAGATATGGCATTTTAGTGCTCAGTATGTTGTGCCCAGCTCGTGTCATCTGACACACACCATGCCCTTTAAATTGTTAGTCGTGTTCTACTGGGTACGGAAATGCCATACATGTGGAGGTAAACTGCAGCAGAGATTTTGATCAAATGGTTTAAGGACTCAACAGTCTCTGGGGCAGTAGTGCAGCCAATTTTTAAGAACTACAGTGGATATAAAAGTCTACACACCCTATTAAAATATCAGGTTTCTGTGCTGTAAAAATAAATGAGACAAATCATTTCAGAAATTTTTCCACCTTTAGGGTCCATTCACGCGTCCGCAATTCCATTCCGCATTTTGCGGAACGGAATTGCGGACCTATTAGTTTCAATGGGGACAGACGATGTCCGGCCGGGTCCGCAATTGCGGATCCGCACTTCGGGTCCGCAATTGCGTTCCCGAAAAAAATAGAACATGTCCTATTCTTGTCCGCAATTGCGGACAAGAAAAGGCATTTTCTATGAGTGCCGGCGATGTGCGGTCCGCAAATTGCGGAACGCACATCGCCGATGTCACGTGTTTTGCGGATCCGCGGATCCGCAAAACACACACGGACGTGTGAATGGACCCTATATGTGACCTATAAACTGTACAACTCAATTGAAAAACAAACTAAAATCTTTTAGGTAGAGGGAAGAAAAAATATAAAAATAAAATAATATGGTTGCATAATTGTGCACACCCATAAACTAATACTTTGTTGAAGCACCTTTTGATTTCATTACAGCACTCAGTCTTTTTGGGCGTAGTCTCAGCATGGCATATTTTGACTTGGCAGGGTTTGCCCACTCTTCTTTGCAAAAATACCCCAAATCTGTCAGATTGCCAGGGCATCTCCTGTGCACAGCCCTCTTCAGACCACCCCACAGATTTTCAATCTGATTCAGGTCTGGGCTCTAATCTTCTAAAAACTTTAATCTTTTTCTGGTGAAGCCATTCCTTTGTTGATTTGGATGTATGCTTTGGGTCGTTGTCATACTGTAAGATGAAGTTCCTCTTCATGTTCAGCTTTCTAGCAGAAGCCTGAAGGTTTTGTGCCAATATTGTCTGGTATTTGGAACTGTTCATAATTCCCATCTATCTTAACTAAGGCCCCAGTTCCAGCTGAAGAAAAACAGCCCCAAAGCATGATGCTGCCACCACCATGCTTCATTGTCGTGTTCTTTTGGTGATGTGCAGTGTTGTTTTTGTGCCGTAACACCTTTTCCCACATGCTTTTGGGAGACTTCAGATGTGTTTTTGCAATATGTAGCCTGGCTTGGATGTTTTTCTTCGTAAGAAAAGGCTTTCGATCTTGCCACTCTACCCCATAGCCCAGACATATAGAAGAATATGGGAGATTGTTGTCACATGTAACACACATCCAGTACTTGACAGACATTCCTGCAGCTCCTTTAATGTTGCTGTTGGCCTCTTGGTAGCCTCCCAGACCAGTTTTCTTCTCATCTTTTCATCAATTTTGGAGGGATGTCCAGTTCTGTTGTGTTTAGTTCTGTCACTGTTGTGCCATATTTTCTCCACTTGATGATGACTGTCTTCACTGTGTTCCATGGTATATCTACTGCCTTGGAAATTCTTTTGTACCATTTTCCTGACTGATACCTTTTAACAATAAGATCCCTCTGATGCTTTGGAGGCTCTCTGTGGACCATGGCTTTTGCTTGGGATGCGGCTAAAAAAATTCAGGGAAGACCAACTAGAGAAGCTGAACTTTATTTGGGGTTAATCAGAGGCACTGTAAATGATGGCAGGTGTATGCTGACTCCTATTTAACATGATTTTGAATGCGATTGCTTAATTCTGAACACGGCTACATCCCCAGTTATAAGAGGGTGTAAACACTTACGCAACCACATTATTTTAGTTTTTATTTTTGTTTTCTTCCCTCCACCTAAAAGATTTCAGTTTGTTTTCAATTGAGTGGTAGAGTTTATAGGTCACATTCTGAAGTTCTGAAATGATTTATCTTTGTCTAATTTTTTTTTACAGCACAGAAACCTGACATTTTATTTTTCGCTCATTGGAGCTGTGGGGGCTAATTTTTGCGGACTGAGTTTCCATTGTCATTGGTTCTATTTTGGGGACATATGACTTTTTGATTTCTTTGTATTTCGCTTTTTGGAAGCTGGATAAAGAAAAGGTAGGAAATCTGCCATTAAAAATAAAGTAGATGCAGGGGCACACAGATATCTGGTCAATGGACTATACGTGGAAATACATTTATTAAAAGTGATAACATATAAAATGAAATAAAAATTCTCTAGATGGATGCTAATCCAATAGGGATCTTATGTGGTACACAGATTAAAATAAAATAGAATAAAATCAAAACATCAACCACACGGTCTAATGGTGGATATTCTGCTGGTATAATACCATGTAGGAGCTATAAACCTCTAAAGTGTCTGTATAGATCCTTCTTTATATAAACCATCTGGTATAACGTCTCACTTGTGGGATAATGTCATGGTCTAAGATGCAAGTCTCTATTGTAGTAAGTTAGAGTGAAGGTGGTCTATTAATAATCCAGACGTAACGTCCTTAAGACCGTGAGTAGATTTTAAAGTCCTCCAACGGAGACGTACCTTATCAAATCCACAATGGGTAGTGACTAACAAAAATAGAGGCTTACTTTACCGTCCTCCGTCTCACATCAATGGCCTTCCTTTATTCCCTTATACCGTATGGATACAGTCAGGTACCTTTTCCCTGCCATTGCTTAGGTTTTTGTTACTGCAGTATACACCATGCGCGAAAACTTATATGCTATCTTTATTCTGCTGGTCAGTAGGGTTCCAGAATTATCAATTTTATCGTTTTTTTTTTAAGTATAAAATATTTGTGGGGGAAAAAAAAAACAAGGTTTGTGTCATTTTTTACATTTTTCTGGCAATGGTGTTGTGTGAGGACTCATTTTACTGGTAATTATTTGGGGTACATATGATTTTTTGATTATTCAATATTACGCTTTTTGTGAGGTAAGGTGACTTTTTTACAGAGGTCACCTGAAAGGGAATATCAGGTGATATTTTTATAGAGCCAGTGGTTACAGACATGAAGATGCCGAATTATGGTTTTTGTGTCGCCATTGTCAGAAAGCCATATTTTTTATTTTTCTGGTGACTGTCTTTATTGGTATTCTGGGATACATATGAGCTTTTGATTGCTCGATATTACATTTTTTGTGAGCCAAGGTGACCAAAAAATGTCTGTTTTGGCAGTTTGTATTATTTTTTACAGCGTACAGCTGACGGGGTAGATCATGGGATATTTTTATAAAGCCAGTCATTACAGATGTGGTGATACCCATTGTGTATTTTTTATTAAAAAAATGAATAAATAAAATAATTTGCTTGATGAGGGGAAAGGGGCACTTTTTGTACTGGAAAAAACTTTTTTTTAATAAAACTTTATTTTTTGTCCTACTATGGGACTTTTAGGCATCAGATCCCTGTTTCAATGGAGTACAATACATACCATATTGTAGTACATTGAAACTGTCAGTTTCACACTGATGGTTGTCTAGGAGATCCAGCCTGGGGCTGGGCCTCATAGGCCTCCATAGATGGAAGACCCTAAGGCCCTTGCAAGGCTTGGGGTTGCCATGGCAGCCATTGACTCCCTCTGTTGCTACAGCACAGGGGGCTGATGGAGAGACAGAGGAGCCCCCTCCTCAGCATTGTCACTGCCATAAATCTGCCAGCATCAGCGTTTTCAGCGATGCCGGTGGATACAGTACAGCCAGGCACCCGTACCTGCGTGTGAGGACATAATCACAGGTACAGGGAGCTGGGCTAACAGACTACTCCACAGACTGCTAGTTCTTAAGGTAAAGAAGGCTTGCCACCTCTGGAGACCAAATGTTTTCCACAGAACAGCTTTTTACCACATTAGTATAGGTCATTTATATATTTGCACAAGTTAGTCATGTCCCTCTTAGACCTCTTAAGTTTCAAAAGGTATTTATTCAGGTTTTACAATAATCAAAGCAATACAGTGCTGACATACAATGTACATATGTCAATCAGAAAATATCAGCTTTAACAATACAGTTTTAACGGTATAATACTAAACAGTACAATAAAAAGGTGTAAGACAATTGCGTAGGTATTCTTCAATCATAGTATCACATAGGAACAGAACATAGGGATGGCGACAAATTATAGAGTTACAATATCAGAAATCAGTAGAATATGAGGTAGCGAGCCAAGGCTCCCATAGTTTCTCGTAAGCGTGGAATGTATCGGTGCGTATGGCACTCAGTCTTTCAAAACCAATAGCTTATTGATTCTATCAAGCACCGCCTGAAAACGAAGGGAAGGAGAACGCCATTTGAATGCTACGTGAATTCTGGCAGCCATAAGAATAAATTTTGACAGGGAGGCTTGTCCCCAATAAGCAGTATGGTAAATTAACTGGATATCAGCATTACAAGACTTCTGACACAAGGGAGCATACTCTCTCCCAGAATTTTTTAGCCAATGGGCAAGTCCACCATATATGCAACATGTTCCCTACCGTGTTACAGGCTCGGAAACAATTAGGTGAGACCTCAGGGTAAATATGGTGCAACCCAGAGGAAACCAGGTATGTCCGGTGGAGTATTTTAACCGAAGTTTCAGCCAGAGTGGTTTGCCAAGAGCCTTTAGTAATGGTTTGAGAACATTGGGACCACCTAGTAGCTGTTAGTTCAATTCCCAGATCCTCTTCCCAGGCCACCATATATGGCAATTTAGTATCATTAGGCCAGTGGTGTCCAAACTTTTTTCAAGGAGGGCCAGATTTGATGAAGTGAATATGTGCGAGGGCCGACCATTTTGCTATTGTAAAAAAAAAAAAAATCGCTGTTGTGACATTAAAATAGCTTTAAGTTCAACTTTTCACAGCGGCTGCGCCCGGTTAGCTTGTCGTATGTGCTATGTCTCGACTGGTAGTGTCTCTTGACATTAAATTCCTTATAAACAGCCACAGTCTCTTGGCATATCAGCCAAACACAGTGATTCGGTATTTCAGTGAAAAAATATTCCACTTTCCACCGGTCCTGGAAGGGGCGTCCCTCACTGTCACCTTTTCGTTTATTATTCGTAGTTGCCATTATAAAAATTGGCCAGAAGGGGAGAATTTATGAGTACTAGGAGCACAATCAGATAATCAAATTATAGCACAGTGACGTACAGTGAGGGGTTACAAAGGGTATGACAGCTTGCTGCCACAGATTCTTATTATGCTCCCTTGTCTGCTTTATTATACCGAGTTCACAGCCCTGCCAGTCAGTGTTTTTTTTTTTCTTTAATAGGCTCAATAGCCCTTATGGTCGCCATTGTGGCTGTGTATGGAGCCCCTCCCCCAATGAGTCCTCAAGCGCTGCTCAGGACCTTTGATTTCTCTCAGCGGGACTTGATGTTATCAGCCAGCGCAGGGAGAAGGAACGCCCACATATATATATTACAGCCGCCCCCAGTGAGTCCCCGAGCGCTGCTCAGGACCTGGGATTTCTCTCTGCGAGACTTAATGTTTTCAGCCGGCGCAGGGAGAACGAAAGCCCACATATATATCTTCCAGCCATCCCCAGTAAGTCCCCGAGTACTGCTCAGGACTCCATTGATCTCTCACCATGGGACTTGACGTCATCAGCCGGCACAGGGAGGAAGCCCAAATCTCACAAGGAAAGCCAAAATCTCTCAATATCCGAGATCTCGCGAGATTGGACTCAGGGAGAAGTAAAGCCCAAATCTCGTGACGTCCGACGTCTCGCGAGATTATGGCTTTCCTTCTCCCTGAGCCCAAAGCCCAAATCTCGTGAAATCTCGGACGTCGTGAGATATGGGCTTTCCTTCTCCCTGAGCCAGCTGATGACGTCAAGGCCCACAGTGGGAGATCAAAGGAGTCCTGAACAGTCCAGGGGCCGTAAAATCTATATTTGGCCAAATTAGCTGTGGGGCCAGTATCAGTCCAGAATGCGGGTCGCAATTGGCCCGCGGGCCGAACTTTGGACATGCCTGCATTAGGCAAAATATTAAAAGTTCCATATATTCTTGATACTAATCCCTGTCGATAAAATGAATACGCTATTGTTCCATTTACAGTCCACTCAGGCTCCTTCAGGATTATGCACCTACACTCCATTTGAGAGGAGAAAATCTGATTGGCATTGAAGAACTCAGACAGGAGGGCAAAATCGATCTTTAAAATTGCTGAGGGTTATAATCTTATTGCGTACAAGAAACCTTCCCAGTGCACACAGGTTATTGAGGGACCACCAAGCAAAGGTACGGTGTTGGAGACCAGGTAGGAAATCAGGGCTCCCAAGTATACAAGTTAAGGGGGACGGAGTAGATTGTAGTGAAAATTTAAATCTAACCGATCTCCATAATAATAATGCATAATGAGTCAATAGAGAATTTGTTCTGACAATAACAGGCAGGGGACTGGTTGTCCATATCAATGCCTGCCATTGAAAAGGAGCAAACAGAGTTCAGCTCTAGGTCTACCCATAAAGATTGTTCCTTGGGGCCAAGATAAGGAAGGAAGAGTTGTGCTAGCCTGGCCACCTTATAGTATTTGTGTAGATTAGGAACAGAGAGACCCCCTGTGATTTATGTCTGCACATTATATGAAACACAATACTGGGGTATTTATTTGCCCAAATACATTTCTGAACATCCATTTGGAGTTTATGTAATTCCGACACAGAGATGGGGACAGGGAGTGTTCTGAAAAGATATAATAATCTGGCGAGAGTCACCATCCTAATGATATGGATTCTGCCCATCCGGGACATGCAGGCATGCAGATCATTACGTATTTTACGGTAGAGAGAGGGATAATTGACGCTATAAACTTTTTCAATATCATTCGGTAGAGAGATAACCAGATACAGGATATATTTTGTCTTAATCTGAAATGGAAAATGTTGCTGTATAACAGACAACGTCTGGGATGGTATGTTACATGGGCGGAGGTCCGATTTGGAGTGGTTAATCTTAAAACCCGAGGCATTAGAGAAGGTCTCCAGCACTTTCATCAGCATCTGGAATGAGGCCAGCGGATTAGTGACAGTAAGTATAAGGTTGTCAGCAAATAAACTTAATTTATATTCATGTCCACCTATGGTTAATCCCTTGATGTCCAGGTGAGATCGAATATGGATGGCCAGGGTTCTATAGCTAAAGCAAACAGGGTCGGGGAAAAGGGCAGCCCTGTCTCGTACCTCTGTGAATCTTAATAGGGGATGGTTGAGAGGCAGGGAGTTTCAAGTAAGCCTCAGGGGTGGAATATAGGAGACGTTATGGCTTGCAGGAACAGACCCCTAAATCCCATTTTGGTCATTACATTGGATAAAAATTCCCACTCTAGGGTATCAAAGGCCTTTTCTATGTCTAAGGCTACTATTGCCAAAGGTGTTTTACTTTTATTTGCTCTATAGATGACATTTAAAATTTTCCTATTATCATCAGGAGCCTCTCTGTTTTGGATGAATCCTACTTGGCCTTTATGAACAACCTCTGGTAGAAGTTTATTGAGACGACGTGCTAGGTGAAGAGTTTATTGTCTAAATTAAGTAAGGAAACGGGTCTGTAATTTGCTGGGTGAAGGGGGTCTTTGTTTGGTTTGGGGACGACTAAGTTTGGCTGAAAGAAACTCCGGAGGAGGAGCAGCGCCCGCCAGCAGTTGATTACAATAGCCCACAATATAAGGGATCAGTAGATTGGAGAATTTCTTATAGCACAGCGCCGAAAACCCATCAGGTCCCGGAGCTTTACCCAATTTTAGCGCCTGAATAGAATACTCCACCTCCTCCGGGGTGACGGCCCCATTCAGGTCAGATAGCGCCTCAGAAGATATTCTAGGGAGAGGAGTGGATACTAAGAATCTCCCATCCGCAACCCCTTGTTTCGATAAAGGTGAAAAACATAATTGTTGATAATATTTCCAAAATGTATCGTAAATAATATCTGGATTAGAGGAAGTACATCCCGTTTTCGTACGGATTTGATGGACATGATTGATAGTTTGCTTGGCCCTCAGCTGACTTGCTAGCATTTTATCAGGCTTATTAGCGTATTTATAATAATAGGAGGCGATCCATCTAAGAGCCTTCTCAGTTTTGTCGGATAGAATCATGTTTAATTGTAGCTTAACGTCCTTAATTGCTTTAAGTAGATATAAAGAGGGTTGTCTCTGGTGGGCCCTGACCAATCTACTCAACTTGGCTTCCAAGGCCTGTTGCGTGGCGTCTGTCTTTTTTCAACTTGGAAGCCAAACCAATTATCTTGCCCCTAATATACGCCTTACGGGTGAGCAATAACGTCATTGGGCTAAAGTCGAAGCGTTATTGTCACAGGGTGTGGAATTCCTATCGCCCGACGCCCAGGACATGCAGTTCCGGGCGCTGGGCAGGTAGTTTGTGCAGGCAGCTTAGCCCTGCGGGCAAGTAGCAGGGCTAGGGTTGCGCCGGGTTTTCCTCTAATACACAGCCCGCTGCAGCAAGTACGGGCTGCTTACCCCGAGTGTTATCAGCGCTCCTGTGCAGGCCGGAAGTCGGCCGTCGCGGGCCGGAAGTCAGCTCCCAGCGGAGGCGCAAGTTAGTCAGCGGCTGAAGTAGTAGTAGTGGGAGCTCCTGACATGGTGGCAGCCCGTGCCCTGATAGATAGCCCAGCAGGTAGTGTGTGTGGTGACTCCTCTGGGTCAGCTATGCTCTGCTGTCAGGCTGCAGCTCTGCTCCTTCTCCCTGGCATTGAAGCTAGGAGTGCTGCCAGGTTCCAACTTCCAGCCACTCACCCTCCATGAATAGGGGGACTTCTCCATTATGGCATATACATTAAAGAAGGGATTCACTGTCCCAGTATGGCATATATGCCATACTGGGCCAGTGAATCCCTTTAATATACATGCCATACTGGGGCAGTAAATCCCTTTAATGTACATGCCATACTGGGGCAGTGAATCCCTTTAATGTACATGCCATACTGGGCCAGTGAATCCCTTTAATGTACATGCCATACTGGGCCAGTGAATCCTTTATCGTACATGCCATACTGGGCCAGTGAATCCCTTTAATGTACATGCAATACTGGCATGTACATTAAGGGATTCACTGCCCCAGTATGGCATGTACATTAAAGGGATTCACTGCCCCAGTATGGCATGTACATTAAAGGGATTTACTGCCCCAGTATGGCATATACATCATAAGGATTCTGTCACCACATTTTACCCCTACATTTAAAATATATCTACTTGTAGGTCTCCAATAGCAGTATTGAATGAAGCCCTTATTAACTACCAGTGTAGATTTATTTCTTTATAAAAACGATTTTAGTGATATGCAAATGACTTACATAATGTGTCAAGGGGATGTCCTTTCCTAACTTGGTGGCCAGCCGCACCCCTTGGTCCTGAGTCCAGCGCAGCATCTAATATAATCTATCCAAGAGCCGACGTGCTGGACGTAATCCCTGGGCCTGTTAGAAATCCCGCGCATGCGCACTACACAGTGTAGTCTGTGCCTGTGTGGACTACAGGTAATAGCATCGTCGAGCGAAGTGCGCATGTAGTGCACTTTGCTTGACTATGCCATTACCCGTAGGATTTCCAACAGGCCCAAGGATTACATCAGCATGCCGGCACTTGAATATATTATATTAGAGACGGCGCTGGGCACCAGACCGAGGGGTGCAGCTGGGCACCAAGTTAGAAAGGACATCCCCTGGGCACATTATGTAAGTAATTTGCATATCACTAAAATAGTTTTTATAAAGAAATAAATCTACACTGTTAATTAATAAGGGCATCATTTGATACTGCTCTGGGAGACCTACAAGTAGATATGTTTAAATGTTGGGGTAAAATGTGGTGACAATCCTTTAACCCAACCTCACTGACCTGCCTACAGTGTAACTGGCAAATGTTACCACTTATAGAAAGTTCTGCCACTTCTTAGTTCTATGTGTGAGGCTTCTGGGTATCTGAGTGACACCCCACATGGCCACCCTGCAGAGTCCAGAACTATCACACAAATGCTTATTCCAATTCCAGAACTTCCAGTATCAGGAAGCTGGGTGGCAAATCATTACACGTTGCCTAGCTTCCTGATTGGTCAGGAAGCTGCCTCCATGCCCACTAGTCAACTGCTGATGAGGGAGCATAGAGCCAGCTTCCCTGTTAACCAAGAAGCCCGGGTAACATGTAAGGTTTCCCTAATGGGACTTCTGGTATCGGCGAATACCCAAAAAAAAAAAAAAAAAAGATACTTACTAAATAAGGCTACCGTATTTGCCGGCGTATAAGACAAGTTTTTAGACTTAAAAATATCACCCAAAAATCTGGGGTCGTCTTATACGCCGGGTATGGATGTGCAGTATACTGTAAGTGTATGTAGCTTGGCTACATACAACAGTATACGCATTGAGTTAATCACGGCAGGCTTTGTAATAATGAATACAAAGCCTGCCATGATTGGCTCAGCACGGTATACTGTATGCAGCTAAAGGACGGAACCTGGAAGATGGAGGACACAGGGGCGATCGTGGACAAGGTAAGAGACTGTAATCCCGAAGTTTGGCTAGGGGCTACCGCTTATGGTAGTGAAAATTAACCTGAGCCACACTTGGCAATACCACCATGGAGGAAAGTGGGTGCATTTAAACATTATTTTGGGCTACACTTGTCTTAAACAAGACCTATAGTTTAACAGGAAAAGTAGGGTATCGTCTTATACACCCAGTCGTCTAATACGGTGGCAAATACGGTATTTAAGTAATTTATAGCTTTTTTTTCATTTGTAAAGATGATACAACCGTGTAATTTAGTTAGAATGCAACTGTATGGGTAAATTTTATTTATCTGTTCTGTGCAGCGCTATTAAGAAAATGGCAAGTTTTGTATTTTGTACTTTTGCAGTAATGCAAATATGTATTTTATTTTGAAAAACACTGTGCATTTCAGTTCTTGAGTTCAGCATAACTACATTTCACATTGTCAGTCATCTGTGTGTGCTTTACGTTAAAAATCCAAGCAGATAGACCTCTAGCACAATTCCCTTAAAATATCGCATCGCATATCGTTATCGCAATTTTTAGGGCCCTGATCGCAATCGCACAAAATTCCCATATCGTGCAGCCCTACATTTAACAATACTTTCTGAAATCATAGGGTGGGAATAAATCCCAGGTGCTGTCATGGGCTCATGGAAAAACCATTACTGATAAGTGAAATCCTGAATTTCCCCTATGCCAATGACAGCACCCTTGAGAGACTACTAGAATATTAACTAGCTTGAGGGGGGGTGGAGGGACAACTGCTTCCAAGACTTTCCTTCCAAAGTATAAATGGTCATTAGAGTCTAGATCTAACCTACAGTGCCGAAAAAAGGTACATAGAGACTTCCAGGTAGCAGCCCTACACAGTGGTGTGCTAAGGGAGAGCAGTCCGCCCCGGATGCCGGCTCTCAGGGGGTGCCAGAGTCCAGAAGCAATAAGCGCTTCCATCAATTACAGATGGAAGCGCTCATTGCTGGAGCGCAGGGAGCTGGGTCCTGTCACTCACCGCTCAGCTCCCCGCACTCCTCCCCTCCTTCAGGCCGGGCGGCACTCTGAATGGTGAAGCAGGAAGACTTCTCCCTGCTCCACCTTTGAGTCTGCAGGCACAGATCACCCTGTTGGCCTGTGTGGGAGGAGCCTGCAGCCTGGGAATCTTGCCTAAGCTCCGCCTACTGTGAAGGGGGCATTACCACTGTGAAAGAGACACAGAGGGTATAACTACTGTAAGGGGGGCATAATGAGGGCATAACTACTGCACTACTGTGAGGTGTTACAATTTCTTTAACCGCTACAGGACCGCCTAACGCAGGGATGCGTCCTGCGGGCGGTCCTGTAGCTCTGAGACGACGCGTCATCTCGCGAGAGCCGTGACTTCCTGTGAACGCGCGCGCGAGCGCGTTCACAGTGAAGCGCGTCTCGGCAGTTCAGCTACAGCCTGCCAGCGATGATCCATCGCTGGCAGGCTGTAGATGCGAATTAAATCGCATCAAACAGCTATATCAGACGCTGTTTTGTGAACAGCGTCTGGTATACCTGCTGTCTTCTCCTCTGGTGGTCCCATTTGCTGGGATCGACCACCAGAGGACCAGGTAACACTGTAAAGTTGCACCAAACAATACACTAACCCCCCAGCCCCCTCACCTATTAACCCCTTGATCACCCCATCTAGACCCCTGATCACCCCGCTGTCATTGATCACACCCCTTGTAAGGCTCCATTCAGACGTCCATATGTGTTTTGCGAATCCGTGGATTCACGGATCCGATCCGCGGAACCTCAAAACACGGACACCGGCAATGTAGCTTCCGCATTTTGCAGATCCGCACATTGCCAGAACTATATAGAAAATGCTAATAGGACATGTTCTATATTTTTATGAACGGAAGTGCAGACCCGAAGCGCTGGAGCCGTAATTCTGGATCCGAGCGGGACAAAGTCTGTCCCCATAGAAATGAATGGGTCCACAATTCCATTCCGCAAACAGAATTTCGGACGTGTGAATGAGGCATAAGGGTCCCTTATCACCGCCAGTTAGTTAGCTACTTGTTAGGCAGCTAGCGCCCAGCCCACCGCACCGCAGTCACTGATTTGGCAGAGATTTTTTCATCCACATTGATCGATGCGAATGAAAAAATCTGTGCCGTTCATTTTTATTTTTTTCAGCGCAGAAGCTGAACGGAAAAAAATCTCATTACCCGTATGCTCAATATACGGAGAATCGCAGAAACTCCTAATGCTGGCCATACGTGTAATAATTCAGGAGACCTCAAATGCCAGGGCAGTACAAAAACCTCACATGTGACCCCATTTTAGAAAGAAGACACCCCAAGGTATTCCGTGAGGGGTATGGTGAGTTCATGCAAAATTTTATTTTTGTCACAAGTTAGTGGAATATGAGACTGTAAAAAAAAAAAAAAAAAAAAAAAAAAAAGAGAATCAACTTCCGCTAACTTGTGCCAAATTTTTTTTTCTGTAAACTCGCCATACCCCTCACAGAATACCTTGGGGTGTCTTCTTTCCACAATGGGGTCACATGTGGGGTATTTATACTGTCCTGGCATTTAGGGCCCTAAAGCGTGAGAATCCAAATGCGTAAAATGCCCTGTGAAATCCTAAAGGTACTCATTGGTTTAGGCCTTTGTATCTTGGCTGCAAAAGTAGCACAGTGGTATCGCCGTATTCAGAGAAGTAAGGCATACGTTTTAGGGTGTATTTTACATATATCCATTACTGTGTGTGAGAAATATCAGCTGTAAATCCATAACTTTTTAAATTTTTTTATTCAAAGTTGTCAATTTACAGAGATATTTCTCTCACCCAGCATGGGTATATGTAAAAATATACCCCAAAACACATTGCCCTACTTCTCCTGAGTACGGCGATACCACATGAGTGACACTTTTTTGCAGCCAAGATGCGCAAAGGGGCTCAAATTCTAATGAGTACCTTTTAGGAGGGCATTTTTACGCATTTTTCTTCTCACACTTTAGGGCCCCTAAAATGCCAGGGCAGTATAAATACCCCACATGTGACCCCATTTTGGAAAGAAGACACCCCAAGGTATTCGCTGAGGGGCATAATGAGTCCATGAAAAATTCAACTTTTTATCAAAAGTTAGCGGAAAGGGAGACTTTGTGAGAAAAACTATAAAAAAATCAATTTCCACTAACTTGTGCCAAAAAAAAAAAATCTATGAACTCGCCATGCCCCTCATGGAATAACTTGGGGTGTCTTCTTTCCAAAATGGGGTCACATGTGGGGTATTTCTACTGCCCTGGCATTTTAGGGGCCCTAAAGCGTGAGAAGAAAAATGCGTAAAAATGCCCTCCTAAAAGGTACTCATTGGAATTTAGGCCCTTTACGCATCTTGGCTGCAACATGTCACTCATGTGGTATCGCCAGTACTCAGGAGAAGTAAGGTCAATGTGTTTTAGGGTATATTTTACATATACCCATGTTGAGTGAGAGAAATATCTCTGTAAATTGACAACTTTGAATAAAAAAATGTAAAAAGTTGTCATTTAGAGATATTTCTCACACACAGTATGGGTATATGTAAAAATACACCCCAAAACACATTGCCCTACTTCTCCTGAGTACGGCGATACCACATGAGTGACACTTTTTGCAGCTTAGGTAGCAAGGGGCCCTAAAACCAATGAGTACCTTTAGGATTTCACAGGCCATTTTTACGCATTTGGATTCTCACGCTTTAGGAGCCCCTAAAATGCCAGGTCAGTATAAATACCCCACATGTGACCCCATTTTGGAAAGAAGACACCCCAAGGTATTCCGTGAGGGGCATGGCGAGTTCACAGAATTTATATTTTTGGCACAAGTTAGCAGGAATTGATATTTTTATTTTGTTTTTTACAAAGTCTCATATTCCACTAACTTGTGCCAAAAAAATCTTCTATGAACTCGCCATGCCCCTCACGGAATACCTTGGGGTGTCTTCTTTCCAAAATGGGGTCACATGTGGGGTATTTATACTGTCCTGGCATTTTAGGGCCCCTAAAGCGTGATTAGAAGTCTGGAATCCAAATGCATAAAAATGCCCTGTGAAATCCTAAAGGTACTCATTGGTTTTAGAGAGCCTGAGCACCCAGGCTGCAAAAAGTGGCACACATGAGTATCGCCGCACTCAGGAGAAGTAGGGCAATGTGTTTTGGGGTGTATTTTTATATATACCCATACTTTGTGTGAAAAATATCTCTGTAAACCACAACTTTTAAAAAAAATTATACAAAGTTGACAATTTACAGAGATATTTCTCTCACCCAACATGGGTATATGTAAAAATACACCCCAAAACACATTGCCCTAATTCTCCTGAGTACGGCGATACCACATAAGTGACACTTTTTTGCAGCCTGGGTGCGCAAAGAGGCCCAAATTCCAACGAGTACCTTTAGGTTTTACATGGCGGCTCACAATTTAGCCCCGCCCAAAATGCCAGAACAGTAAACACACCCCACAAATGACCCCATTTCGGAAAGTAGACACCCCGAGGTATTCACTGAGGGGCATAGTGAGTCCGTCTGAGATTTTATTTTTTTTTGCCAGAAGTTAGCAGAAATTGAAGCTTTTTTTTTTTCTCAGAAAGTGTCATTTTCCGCTAACTTGTGAAAAAAAATAAAATGATACATGAACTCACCATGCCCCTCCGCGAATACTTTGGGGTGTCTTCTTTCTAAAATGGTGTCATTTGGGGGTATTTATACTATCCTGACATTCTAGCACCTGAAGAAACATGACAGGTGCTCAGAAAGTCAGAGCTGCTTCAAAATGCGGAAATTCACTTTTTGCACCATAGTTTGTAAACGCTATAACTTTTACCCAAACCAATAAATATACACTTATTGGACTTTTTTTATCAAAGACATGTAGAACAATAAATTTTGAGAAAAATTTATATAGAAATGTAGTTTTTTTTAAAAAAAACAAAGTGAAAAATGTCATTTTTTTGAAAAAATGTCGTTAAATTTGTATTAATGGCAAAAAAAGTTAAAATGTCAGCAAGAATGAAATACCACCAAATGAAAGCTCTATTAGTGAGAAGAAAAGGAGGTAAAATTCATTTGGGTGGTAAGTTGTATGACGGAGCAATACACGGTGAAAGTAGTGTAGTGCAGAATTGTAAAAAGTGGTCTGGTCATTAAAGGGAACCTGTCACTGGGATTTTGTGCATAGAGCTGAGGACATGGGCTGCTAGAAGGCCGCTAGCACCTCCGCAATATCCAGTCCCCATTGCTCTGTGTGCTTTTATTGTGTAAAAAAACTGATTTGATACATATGCAAATGAACCTGAGATGAGTCCTGTCCATGACTCATCTGAGGGACAGGACTCATCTCAGGTTAATTTGCATATGTATCAAATCAGTTTTTTTTACACAATAAAAGCACACAGAGCTATAGGGACTGGATATTGCGGAGGTGCTAGCGCCATCTAGCAGCCCATGTCCTCAGCTCTATACCCAAAATCCCAGTGACAGGTTCCCTTAAGGATGTTTAAGCTAGGGGGCTGAAGTGGTTAAGTATAACTACATTTCACATTATCAGTAATCTGTGTGTGCTTTTGCCTTGAAAATCCAAGCAAATATACCTCTAGCACAATTCCTTAAAATATCACATAGCATATCGTTATCGCAATTTTTAGGGCCCTAATCGCAACCGCACAAACTACCCATATCGTGCAGCCCTACTAAACAGTTACCATATTTTTCGCTTTATAAGAAAAAGTGGGGGAAAATGGCAGTGCGTCCTATAAACCGAATGCTGCCATGTTTACTCTGGTGACGCTGATACATCGCTGCCGCTATGCTGCACAGCGGCCGGCGATGTATCAGCGGGTGGGAGGAGGAGAAGGAGTCTGGCAACACTCGCGGCGGGGCCCGGTGAAAGTAGCGGTCCGGCCCGGCGCGTGACGTCACTCACTCGGTCATGCTCCTCCCACTTCATTAATGAAGCTGACGTCACTGGCCAGACCGCTGCTTTCATAGTGAGTACTGTTATAGAAGAAAGCAGTGCAATTGCTGGAGCATTACATTAAAAGATTTTACATATAAAGTCTGCTGTGAGGGGGTGCCCGGTGGTGTAATGGGGGGTCACTATTTACATAGGGACAATATACTGTGACACAGTGACACATATGATACTGGGATTTGTCGAGCCCTGGTCTGACTAGTGATTTGTAAAAAAAAATTTTTTTTTAATTCTTTATTTATCCATTAGAAATGTTACCTAATGGGTTACCATCACATATAGAATCTTATGTAATGGGGTTTACTATTCAAACAGGGACAATATATTGTGACACATATGATGATGGGTATTTGTCAGCCTGTTTGCAAAGGTGGCCGGGCGCAGGGTCGGCGCGTCTTAGGAGCGCCGGCCCCCGTCATGCTGCAGCCGCTTGAGCGCTCTATAGAGAGCCTCAGGCGGCTGCAGCACTGCCCGGGCTCGCGTGTCCATGAGGGCGCACCTCCCGGGCGCAGCATGAAGAGAGGAGCTGACAGGAGGGAAGCGCTGTGCGCTCCTTCCTGTCAGTCCCTCATTGTAGCATCTGTCTCCTGTACCCGGCCGGACTGACATGAAGTGCACACTGTGCAAACTAAAGCTCCTGTACCCGTGGGACCATACAGAGCTCGGCCACTCTACACCAGAGGCGGGGGAGAAAGTGAATGACAAGAAGGGGGAGAGAAAGTGAATGACAAGAAGGGGGGAGAAAGTGAATGACAAGAAGGGGGGAGGGAGAAAGTGAATGACAAGAAGGGGGAGGGAGAAAGTGAATGACAAGAAGGGGGAGGGAGAAAGTGAATGACAAGAAGGGGGAGGGAGAAAGTGAATGACAAGAAGGGGGAGGAGAAAGTGAATGACAAGAAGGGGGAGAGAAAGTGAATGACAAGAAGGGAGAGAAAGTGAATGACAAGAAGGGGGAGAGAAAGTGAATGACAAGAAGGGGGAGAGAAAGTGAATGACAAGAAGGGGGAGAAAGTGAATGACAAGAAGGGGGAGAAAGTGAATGACAAGAAGGGGGAGAAAGTGAATGACAAGAAGGGGGAAAGAGAATGACAAGAAGGGGGAAAGAGAATGACAAGAAGGGGGAAAGAGAATGACAAGAAGGGGGGAAAGAGAATGACAAGAAGGGGGAAAGAGAATGACAAGAAGGGGGAAAGAGAATGACAAGAAGGGGGGAAGAGAATGACAAGAAGGGGGAAAGAGAATGACAAGAAGGGGGAAAGAGAATGACAAGAAGGGGGAAAGTAGAATGACAAGAAGGGGGAAAGAGAATGACAAGAAGGGGGGAAGTGAATGACAAGAAGGGGGGAAGAGAATGACAAGAAGGGGGAAGTGAATGACAAGAAGGGGGAAGTGAATGACAAGAAGGGGGAAGTGAATGACAAGAAGGGGGAAGTGAATGACAAGAAGGGGGAAAGTGAATGACAAGAAGGGGGGAAAGAGAATGACAAGAAGGGGGGAAAGAGAATGACAAGAAGGGGGGAAAGAGAATGACAAGAAGGGGGAAAGAGAATGACAAGAAGGGGGAAGAGAATGACAAGAAGGGGAAAGTGAATGACAAGAAGGGGGAAAGAGAATGACAAGAAGGGGGAAAGAGAATGACAAGAAGGGGGGAAAGAGAATGACAAGAAGGGGGGAAAGTGAATGACAAGAAGGGGGAAAGTGAATGACAAGAAGGGGGGAAAGTGAATGACAAGAAGGGGGAAGTGAATGACAAGAAGGGGGAAGTGAATGACAAGAAGGGGGAAAGTGAATGACAAGAAGGGGAAAGTGAATGACAAGAAGGGGGAAAGTGAATGACAAGAAGGGGAAAGTGAATGACAAGAGGGGAAAGTGAATGACAAAGCGGGAAAGTGAATGACAAAGCGGGAAAGTGAATGACAAAGCGGGGAAAGTGAATGACAAGCGGGGAAAGTGAATGACAAAGCGGGAAAGTGAATGACAAAGCGGGAAAGTGAATGACAAAGCGGGAAAGTGAATGACAAAGCGGGGAAAGTGAATGACAAAGCGGGGAAAGTGAATGACAAAGCGGGAAAGTGAATGACAAAGCGGGAAAGTGAATGACAAAGCGGGAAAGTGAATGACAAAGCGGGAAAGTGAATGACAAAGCGGGGAAAGTGAATGACAAAGCGGGGAAAGTGAATGACAAAGCGGGGAAAGTGAATGACAAAGCGGGGAAAGTGAATGACAAAGCGGGGAAAGTGAATGACAAAGCGGGGAAAGTGAATGACAAAGCGGGAAAGTGAATGACAAAGCGGGGAAAGTGAATGACAAAGCGGGAAAGTGAATGACAAAGCGGGAAAGTGAATGACAAAGCGGGAAAGTGAATGACAAAGCGGGAAAGTGAATGACAAGCGGGAAAGTGAATGACAAAGCGGGGAAAGTGAATGACAAAGCGGGGAAAGTGAATGACAAAGCGGGAAAGTGAATGACAAGCGGGAAAGTGAATGACAAAGTCGGGGAAAGTGAATGACAAAGCCGGGAAAGTGAATGACAAAGCGGAAAGGAATGACAAGCGGGAAAGTGAATGACAAAGCGGGGAAAGTGAATGACAAAGCGGGGAAAGTGAATGACAAAGCGGGGAAAGTGAATGACAAAGCGGGGAAAGTGCTCAGTAAAATGTCATGGTGCCCGCTGTGTTTGTGCCCTCCGGACCCCTCTGCCCTCGCATTCGGACCCCGTAATCCTTGTAAGGGTTTCCACATGTCATGGCGGACGCAAGGGGTGATCACTTGGACGCTGGGGGGGCCCTATATACTCGCACATTATGGGGGGCACTATGGAGAAGAGGGGAATGAGCACTATGGGGGCATCTACTGTGGGCCCTATGAACTGGCATGCATTATTGGGGGGCTCTATGGAAAAGTGTGGGGGGGGGAGCACTATGGGGACATCTATTGCGGGCTTTATGACGCGGCTCCGTCTGGCTCCTAACTTTTTTAGCTGGCTCCTAGATTCCGAGGAAATTTGTCAAGCCCCGAGTCAGACCACACATGGAGTACTGTGTACAGTTCTGGGCTCCTGTGAACAAAACAAACACAGCAGAGCTGGAGAGGGTTCAAAGGAGGGCATCTAAAGTAATAACTGGAATGAGGGATCTACAGTACCCTGAAAGGTTATCAAAATTAGGGTAATTCACTTTAGAAAAAAGACGACTGAGGAGAGATCTAATAACTATGTATAAATATATCAGGGGTCAGTACAGAGATCTCTCCCATCATCTATTTATCCTCAGGACTGTGACTGTGACAAGGGGACATCCTCTGCGTTTGGAGGAAAGAAGGTTTGTACACAAACATAGAAAAGGATTCTTTACGGTAAGAGCAGTGAGACAATGGAACTCTCTTCCTGAGGAGGTGGTGATGGTGAGTACAATAAAGGAATTCAAGAGGGGCCTGGATGTATTTCTGGAGTGTAATAATATTACAGGCTATATAGCTACTAGAGATGGGTCGTTGATCCAGGGAGTTATTCTGGTTGCCTGATTGGAGTCGGGAAGGAATTTTTTCCCTTAAGTGGGGAAAATTGGCTTCTACCTCCCAGGGTTTTTGCCTTCCTCTGGATCAACTTGTAGGAAACAGGCCGAACTGGATGGACAAATGTCTTTTTCGGTCTTAAATACTATGTTACTATATGTGTGTCATCTACGGAATCCCCATAACAGTGCGTCATCCACAGATTCCACCCCCATAACAGTGCGCCATCCACAGATTCCCCGATAACAGTGCATCATCCACAGTCCCTCCCCCACCCCATAAGTGTGTCATCCACAGATCCCCCATAACAGTGTCATTCACAGACCACCATTAGTTCAAAACCCACCAAAATATTATTTTTTCTCCTCAAATCTAGGTGCGTCTTATCATTAAGCACATCTTATAAAGTGGAAAATATGGTCATATTTGCATCTATTGAAGAAACCCCTCATTAGAATTAGGGATAACTAGGGCATGGTTCCAGTGATCCCAGAGTCCCACCATCTGGGGCTGATGGGATCATAGGGGTATAATAAAACAGATGCAGACACAGGATAAGGGACAGATATAATGTATTAAGAGTGTCAAAAAGAGGGGAATTGTTAATGTAACAGATTCCATCTTGTATAGTACTCCTGGTGAAAAAATACCACATGATCTGAGGGGAGATCTAATAACTATGTATAAATATATCAGCGGTCAGTACAGAGATCTCTCCCATGATTTATTTATCTCCAGGACTGTGACAAGGGGACATCCTCTGCGTCTGGAGGAAATAAGGTTTGTACACAAACATAGAAGAGGATTCTTTACGGTAAGAGCAGTGAGACTATGGGAATCTCTGCCTGAGGAGGTGGTGATGGTGAGTTCATTAAGGGTACTTTCACACTTGTGGCAGGACGGATCTGACAGGCTGTTCACCCTGTCGGATCCGTCCCGCCGCTCATTTCACCGTGCCGCCTGCCTGCCGCTCAGTCCCCATTGACTATAGTGTGGGCACGGGCGGAGATACGGCGCAGCACGGCAAGAGGCCACCGGACTAAAAGTACGTCATGTCCGCGGCCTCTCGCCGTGCACTGCCTTGCTGCGACGTGATTCCGCCCCATTATTGTCAATAGGGACGGAGCAGCAGTCCTGCGGCACAGCGAAATAGCGAATGACGGATCCGACAGGGTAAACAGCCTGTCGGATCCGTCCTGCCGCATGTGTGAAAGTACCCTAAAAGAATTCAAGAGCCTGGATTCATTTCTGGAGTGTAAAATTACAGGCTATAGCTACTAGAGATGGGTCTTTGATCCAGGAGTTGTTCTGATTGGAGTCGGTACGGAATTTTTTTCGCCTAAGTGGGGAAAATTGGCTTCTACCAAACAGGTTTTTTTTTTTTTTTTGCTTTTCTCTGGATCAACTTGCAGGATAACAGGCCGAACTGGATGGACAGATGTCTTTTTCAGCCTTATAAACTTTGTTAAAAATCACCATCAGCGCTATCGCTAATCTCAGACATCAGCTTGGAGAGTATGCTACTTAAAATAGAAGAAACCCGGCAACTCATTTTTAAACCTCAGACTTCCACTGTACATGTACAGCGGCGGTCCTGAAGGGGTTAAAGGCTTATGTGCAGCAGAGATAGGATTAAGGGATAGGTAAGTACTATCTAAAAGATCTTCATTCCACAGGTTTGTAGGAGAAAAACCTGATTGGGGCTCATGCACACAGTCGTATTTTCAGTCCGCATCCAAACTGCGCTTTCTGCGGTTTGGAAGCGCATTCAACTCAATAAGGGGCCACAAATGAGGAGGCCACACACAAAAAAAGTCATTTTCTTGCAGGAAAAAAAACATGGCAGCAGGCTCTCAGCCAGTATCTATGTTTTGCTGATTCGCTATTTACAGACCGCAGAAACTATAGCATGCAGGAACTGAAATACCTGGAAACCCCTTTAATGTATTTCCAATCTGCCAGGAGCTCTTCCCATTTACTGTCACCACTTGTAGCACTAAATGGTGCCCAGGTTCTTCTCAGTCACTTTCGAGCCCTTTTATTCAGTTGTTAGTGCAACAAACCGTCCCCATCCAGCAGTAAAAGTAAATATAAGGCAGTAATAACGTCCACACATCCAGTTGAATCCTTACCTGATACTCTGGATATTCAAACATGTAGGTCATGCTGCACCTGTTGGTCTCATGGGTGAAGAATACATCTATAACACCTAAGGCTACTAGCAGCACTAACACGCCATTAAATACAGCACTTATCAGCTTCATTGCTTAATGACAACTCACGATGATCTTCAAATAAAAAATCTTTAAATGAAATGCATAATTTGCTATTTGGCTTCAGCTAAAAATTCATAGGGCGCCATTAATGATTGCTGCCACACGAGGTTACACCACACCTGCAGGTTTTAACAAAACTAGTCCACGAAAGCTGCTAGAATGGAGTTGTTAGAAGGAGGTTTGTGAGGTCACTGGTCACATGCTCCTTCATGGTCACATGACCAAATGTGGGCAGTGCTGGCAAACACGAACTGCAGGAGTTGTGGGGAGCTGTGTGTATCTCCAAGCATCCCTGTGAGGGAGGATGTGGCGCGGTCCTGGACTACACAGCTTCATGGGGAGCTGGTGAGGGGCAGCATATGGAGCTCATATATGAGGCTGCAGGTCTGGGGAGAGAGAGGAGGAAAGAAAGAGAGCATGTGGAGCCCTCAGGGACAGTGGGGTTCATGGACTGCAGGCGTATCTGGGGGTGGAGTGGAATTTGGTGCTATTGCAGGCGTTTAGAGTACATATCTGGATGTTTTGTGGGGGACATGAGGGTGCAGATCTGTCTAGGGGGCTTTGTGGGTGTAAATCTGTGATGAGGGGCCATGTGGTGTATTCTGGGGCCATGAGGGTGTAGATCCAGGGTCCAACGGGGAGCCGGGAAATCCTCTGTGGGCTGCTGCCTAGTTACAGTCTACAGAGGTCGCAATAACGCCTGTTCAGGCCAGTTTACTGGTAATGGCTAAATACTATACTCGGTAAGGACCTCCTGATGTCACAATATCACGTGACATACCTAGGTCATGTGAGTCGGCTGCCAGTGTTCTGAGAAAAAGCCTTAGCTTGAAAAATAACCTTACCCGATGTGACTTCCGGGGTGAGCGCCTCCGCGCAAGCGCGGTACCACGGCAATGGTGCCTCCGCAGCAAGCGCCGTACCACGGCATGGTGCCTCAGCGCAAGCCGCAGTACCACGGCATGGTGCCTCCGCAAGCGCAGTACCACGGCATGGTGCCTCCGCGCAAGCGCAGTACCACGGCATGGTGCCTCCGCGCACACGCAGTACCACGGCATGGTGCCTCCGGCAAACGCAGTACCACGGCATCGGTAAGGTAAAATTACAGTAATCGCTGAGTCATGGATACCGCGCGTGCGCTCAGAGCAAGGAGATCTTTCGGTCTTTTCTCTTGTTAAATCTCCTTACCTTACACTGCGCACGTGGATCTCCTTATCCTCATTACACAGCGTGCTTCAGATTCATTAGCTGGCTGGCGCTGTGTAGTGAGCATGTGGAGCAAACGCCAGTACCACGGCATCGGTAAGGTAAAATTACAGTAATTGCTGAGTCACTGGATACCTGCGCGTGCAGCTCTCATGGGTAAGGAGATCTTTCGGTCTTTTCTCTTGTTAAATCTCCTTACTGACACTGCGCACACGCGGATCTCCTTATCCTCATTACACAGCGTGCTTCAGATTCATTGCTGGCTGGCGCGCTGTGTAGTGAGGGTAAAGAGACTGTACAATCCGCGCGTACACAGTGTGAGGTTAGCGAGATTTAACAAGACAAAAGAGCGTCAGATCTCCTAACCATTGAGAGCACACTCGCGGTATCCATGACTCAATGATACTGTAATTTTACCTTACCCATGCCCTGGTACTGCGCGGCGACACACCCTGGAAGTCACGTGGATAGGTTGAGCGAACTTGTATTTTAAGTTTGGCATCCAAAGTTCGGGTTGGCGTTATCGAAGAATCCGTTATGGATTCCGCTACCACGGACCATAATGGAATCTTGAATCCATAAGGGGATTCTGATGAACCTGAACCTTGGACAACCACGGAGGACCTGGGGTGACTTCACCGTCATGTGATCAGTGCAGGGGCGTGGCTCAG